>MU703173.1:0-13665 GCA_026770625.1 Nicotiana glauca
TGGGCTTAATACTTGGGTTTTATTTGCAACGTCCGCAGAATCCTATTTAGAGGATATACATTGGGCGTGATCAGAGCACTTAAGGAAGGTTTCCCAAGTCTTGCGGAGATGAGATATACATCAAAAGGGAGAAATGTGAGTTCGCACAATCAAAGGTTCACTTCTTGGGCCATGTCATTAGCAATGGCGAGCTACGCATGGATAAAGCTAAGGTATGTCCTATCCAGGAGTAGGAGGCACCTACAAAGGTAACCGGGTTGAGATCCTTCCTTGGCTTGTTAACTACTATTTTTGGTTCATCAGTGGCTACTCAGGAAAGGCCGCACCATTGATTGAGTTTCTAAAGAATAACAAGCCATGGGTTTGGACGCAGTATTGTCAAAAGGTGTTTGAAGGCTTTAAGACAGCTGTAATAGAGGAACCAGTCTTGGCGTTACCTGACTTTGCCAAGACATTTGAGGTGCACACAGATTCCTCAGACTTTGCCATTGAGGGTGTCCTGATGCAGGATAAGCATCCCATAGCATTTGAGAGCCGCACGTTAAATGAGACGGAGCAGCGTTACACAGTACAAGAGAATGAAATGATTGCCTTTGTGCATTTCCTTCGTACATGGTGAAATTATTTGCTCGGGTCAAGGTTCGTAATCAAGACTGACAATATGGATACTACATACTTTTAAAATTATTTGCCTTTGTGCATTGCCTTCATACTTTCTGACGGCTATAGTACTATTATGGTGGTCGTAGATAGATTTTCTAAATATGCCACCTTCATGCCCGCCTCACAGGGTTACACAGCCAAGGAAGCCGCCAAGTTATTCTTTAAGAACGTGGTGAAGTATTGGGGCTTACCAAGGCATATCATTAGTGATCAAGACCCCCGTTTTAATGGGAACTTTTGGAGAGAATTATTCGACATACTTGGCATGGAACTGCACTTTTCCACTAGTTTCCACCCACAGATAGATGGACAAACGGAACGGGTCACTGCCTTAGTAGAATGCTACTTGAGGCACTATGTAAGAACACATTAGAAAGACTGGGCAATGGTCCTAGACATCGCCCATTTCTCTTATAACTTGCAGCCGAGTGAGTCCACGGGGTGGACACTATTTGAGCTAGCCACATGCCAATAACAACAAACTCTACATTTATTACCAGCTGTGTTCGAGGGAAAGAGTTTGGGGGCTTATCATATGGCCAAAGGATGTGAGGAGCAGCTTGACACTGCTAAGTCCTACTTGGATAGGGCAGCTAAGAAGATGAAGAAGTTTGCAGACCGTAAGCAGCGTCCCACGGACTATAGAGTTGGGGAAATGGTCATGGTAAAGTTTAACCCAAGACAGTTCAAGGCACTAAAAGGCATGCATCAGAATCTGATTCACAAGTATGATAGGCCATTTAAGATCGCTGCCAAGGTAGGCAAGATATCATACGAGATTGACATGCCATCGTATCTTAATATGCACCCTGTCTTCCATGTCAGCATGCTTAAGCCATATCATGAAGGTAAGGACGATCCGAGTAGGGGCCAATCACATCGAGCGCCTATTACTATCACCTCCTGACATTATCGGGAGATTGAGGCTATCATAGATTACCAGGCCAGGCAAAAACAAGGGCAAAAAGCCACATCTATGTTCCTCGTCCATTGGAAAGGGCAATCACCGGAGGAGGCCACGTGGGAACAATATGAAGACTTGTGTCAATTCAAAGATAAGATCCGAGAGTTTATGCAGCAGCATTATGCCGCGGTCGTCGCAATAATAGGTGGGGGAGAGTGTGATGACCCGCCACATCATCACGCCACATAGGCGCCATCTGGCATATATTAATGCCACGTAGAAGCTTACATATGAGGAAGGCTAGCATTTGTGAGAAGATTTTAGAGAAGTATGGACATTTTCTTAGGAAGACCCTATATCCTAATGGATTTGCTAGGAAAGTCCTTGGAATCTTCTAGGCTTGTAGAATATTCTAGAGAAAGCCCTTATCTTATAAATATTAAGGACTTGTGTAATAATTAATATTTATACACTAGCCCCTAGAAGACTAGTATATAAAGGGGGACATTCATTTGTGATTCACCAAGCAAACAATTCAAGATCTCTCTAATACAAAGCTTCCCTTAACAATTCTTTTGTGTTCTTTTTACCATTCTCTTAGCTATCTTGAGCGTAGTAAGGCTGACTTGGCATAGCAAGAACGTGAGCAAGTTGTGCAAGATCATGAGCGATTTTTCAAGTGTCGCATGTGTACGTAGTTAACGACTAAGGACGTGACACTAACCTCGTTTGAGTTGTGATGAGGTCAGGTCAAGACACCTACTAGGCATAGAAAGTATGTGCAGAATATTAATATAATCTAACAACGAAAAGTAAAGGCAATAAATGACAAATGAGCAATTTATCAAATTAGGCTAACAACGGAAATGAAAGAAACAAAATAAAAATTAACATATGATTTAATCAACAATGATCAAATACAGCTAAAATACGAATGAAATGAATTTAAGGAAAACAATGTAATAACCGTTCAAATCAATGAACATTTCCAATTTAGAATGTACAACAAGAATCAAACCGAGGTAACACACCTCATGTTTATATTTCACAATCACAATCACAATTACATATTTTTCTTATATCACTGCGCGAGCCTTGCTTTATTTTAAAAATATTTTTTTCTAAAATAGCTACACGCGTTTAGCCCCCTTATCTCACCGCATAGCTTCAAGTAAATCCCTTACTAGCAACAGGCGTATAAATCTCACTTTATCTCACTGCATGCATTTCAATACCCACCCTTATACCACCGCATGTGTATCGATATCAAAACACAATAATCAACTCGCACCATACGTGCCCATATGCCATAACATTTCGAAATCAACAATATCAATGTTACCATAACACATAGCCCATGGCTCAACCACAATATGTGCAAGAATTTGAATAACAACAAAAGGAACGAGAAATAATTCAACAAGGAGAGGTATTACAAAAACTAACAATTTCAACCACAAACGTATTGATATCTCTCAATAACTATAGCTTCAATAACTCAATAATAAATGTAGTTCAATGACATGGCATCTTCAATTTCATAACATAAGCTTAAGAATGAAGGAGATATCATGAAACAGTAATTACGGCTAAATGCATGAGAATAACTCAACAATATAAAAAATGGCATGTAAAAACAACTACTAATAAGTGCATATAAGGGAAAACTCGACAATGGAAACTAGAATATATAATAGCAACATCACTTAAAACATGTAAGAATAAACTTGACAACGAAAGATTGAAGAAGTAATAACAACTTCACTTAAATGCTTATAAGTAACCTAAGAGTCTAAACCGGTCAGTCGTTCACATAAAGCCTGTGTACACACTCATCACCTCATGTATACGTCTCCCACATAATCAAATAGTACAATTGTTGGCCCAAGTTCAGGTAAAGTTTTGAAGAATGACAAATGAACTCAGTCATGGACTAGGTCCATCATGTGAGGCACAATATTTATCAACCTAGACATGTGAGATACACGTGAAGGAGATAAGTCTCAATGATCAAGCAGCAATATCTCCTGAACTAATCGAAAAGGTTGCATATTAGATGAGGAGAGAAAGTCTTCTTAAGGGAAGAGGACACAATCCAGATAAAGGATAGGGTTGGAATTTGTATTGTTCAAGGACTCAACTTCGATGGAAGATCAGCAATTGAGTCTCAATCAATCTCTGATTACTAATTCATTAAATAACTGTGATTGTTCTCTTTGACAGGGATTGCACAAATGCAGAAGTTAAACTAAATTGAGAGCAAAAGAGCGAGGCAATTTTGCAAGAAATTTATGTGAGATTCAAGTGTGCATTCCTGAAGCTACTTGGACAAGATAGAAGAACCAATTCTATTGTGTTTATTCTTATTTTAGTTCAATTGTAGTAGGTGATTTTAAGTTGTACCTTTCCAGCTTTTATTGATGCAATTGTAATAGGTGCTTTGAGTATTCAAGTTATAGGCTTACTTGAAGGTGTCGTAACAGTTGAGGCTGTGTGCCACACTGGGATTAGAGTTTAATCCTTAGGTTTACAAGAGTTTTGTAAATGTTGTTTTGGCTTAGTGATTTTAGTGGAAGTTTGGGAAAATCCTACTGAGTAGCAGGTCGTGGTTTTTTCATCTTTTGAGCCAGGTGTTTTCTACGTAAAAATCTCTGTGTTCTTTATTTTATGTACTCTTAATTCCGCAAATAGTAGTAGTAAGTACACCTAGAAGAACCAGGTTCTTCTAGAGTGAAAATTGGGTACCACACAAATCACGCCCCCTCTCTTGTGTGGTATTGACATTTAGAACATCAATTGGTATTAGAGCGATTTATCCTTGAAGAGGCTAACATCTTAGGAGAAGATCAACATGAGTGCACCACCTGGGAACTGGGAAGGGCAATTCACTGCTAGGCCTCCACTTTTCAATGGTCAGTACTATTCTTGGTGGAAGAACAAGATGAGAGATCACATCATAGGGGAAGACTATGAACTCTAGGACAGAATCACCGATAGGGGAAGGGCTTGGGAGCCGCTTATGGAACTTCGGAGCGAGGTAAGTCTCCTTTCTAACCTTGTAAGAGAGAATTAACCCCATAAGTAAACGAAACTATTATATGCTTCTATTTGTGGGGGCTATGTGTGCACGAGGTGATGAGAGTCCGTACGTAGTTACTAGCTATGCCTAAGTCCTGGTAGTTTTAGGCTTATATCATGCCTTGTTCATATTGTTGTTGATTTATGTTTATTGTTTGCCTTGAGAAGAAGCGAGATTGAGTTAGCTTATTAAATGTTTTTGAAAGGAGTCGAAATTGAAGAAAATTTTGGAACTTAAAAGTTTTCATTTGAAATTCGTAATTTAAAAAGAATTGAGGAATACTTTAATAACTTAAGAAATCTATGTGTAACCGCGTCACACGTATGATCCGCGAGTGGGGTAATTCCTTAAATTTATATTTGACCATGTCACAAGTATGATTCACAAGGGGGGGAAATCCCTTAAACTTATATTTTGACCGTGCCACATGTATGATTCGCGAGCGGGGTAACTTCTTCTACTACTCTCTTGGGAGCGGGCTGATCGCCTCGGCATGTTAATAGATGTATCTATGATTTGCGCCGTTGAACCCTTGGCAGTGCACGGTTTAGTTTTATGTTGGATAGGGCTGTACGCCTCGGCATTTCCTATATATACATATTATCCTCATGGAATCATGCGTAATATATGGCAAGAACCCAGTGTATCTGAGGGTTTTTCCCTGATTTGAATTATGACAACCTTTTTTATGAGATCCACTGTATCGACATATATGCACCTGTTACGGAGGGAACTTGCTAGTTGAGAGCTTGAGTAAATTGTAAAGAGAGGAATTGTACCATGTATTTTATACTTGTTTGTGTCATATAATTACTCTATTTCATATTTATTCACTTCCTTACTGCACCTGATATTATTGGACTAGTAGTAAGTATCAAAGTCGACACCTCATCACTACTTCTTCGAGGTTAGACTGGATACTTACTAGGTACACGTTGTTTTCGTACTCATACTACACTTGCTATATATTTTTTTGTACAGGCACATGTATGTCTAGTGGCCTCGTGGGCGTGGCAGCATGGTTGATGCAGATACTTAGGTGAGTTGCATCTTATGAGACGATCCGCAGGCAGCAGAGTCTCCTTTAGAGTTTTTGTATTTTCTTTTCTGTCCAATTTGTATTCCGAGCAGTTATTGTATTTTATTTTATTTCTTAGTAATTGATCATGCACATGTGACACCAGGTTCTGGGATGATGATGGGATATTCAGTAATGAAATGGTAAACATTTTTATATATTTTGTAAAGTTCATCTGTTACTAGTAAAATTGAAGGAAATTTTATGATTTCAAAAATATAAAAAGAGAATTTAATTAACTATTTAGTGTTGGCTAGCATGACAATGTGTCCGGCACACTCACGACCTTTAATGGATTTTAGGTTGTGACAACATGGCATCAGAGCACTAGGTTCACTTAGGTCTCACGAGTCATGATCAAGTCTAGTAGAGTCTTGGGGATCGGTTCGGAGATGTCTGTACTTATCTTTTGAGAGACTACAAGGCTGTTAGGAGCACTTCCCTTCCTGATTCCTCATCGTGCGGTTTGATTCCTTTGAGGCTTATGAATTTGTTTCTTTCCTACTCAATCTTATGCGACGTGAAGCGATTGTTATCGATCAATAACTGAGAAATTGTACTGGTACTATAGATATGGTGTAGGATGTTCCTCCCTACGTATTTGATAGGGCTATTGCCTTCGCCTTGCGGAAGGCCGTTATGTCGTTTCAGCTCAGTATCAGCATTACCTAAGTTTTTTATATTTGTCATTAATTATTATGACGATTCGTGCATTTCTATCGCATAGTATTGGTGTACTGGTAGGGTGCTTGTCTATGCGTTAAAGCAGTGAATGAGTTGGAAGGATGTTTACTCAATGCAAGATTCAGAGATTCAGAATTTTATTTCCAGTGGAGGAGAGGCAATCAGGCTATGAATGTTCAAGTTTTGTTTGATGGAGTAACAAGACTTGGTATTTTTGAGCGTGGTGGAATTTTCATCTGTGATGTGGTGTCATTGTCCTTGTTGAATACGTTAAGTTCGCCGATGTTATGGTTTTCTTCAATTCACCTTTGGGGCAGAGTCGTATATGGGTTATGTGGTAGGATGACTACACTCCTTGAGAAAAATTTAGAGTGATTTGGGATTCATAGTGGACACTGACTAGGACTACAGACTTAATTAGAAATATTGGCTAATATACGGTGGGAGATTGGATACAACAGAAAGGAGTTGCTTGATATGAAGAAGGTTACAACATGACTTTGGATTTAAAGGTACTGTTGCACCTTTTAGTAGATTTCAAACGGGGAGTGAAGAGCCTTGTACAGCTGGTGAATGGGCACAGACCCGGGATGGTTTATTGGTTTAGTAGTAATTATGCTCAGTGCAGCATCGTTGGAAGATTTCAAGGAATTTGGCGGGTCAATAGCACGAGGTCATGTCAGAGAGGAAGGATGAACCTTAGTGGGTTTCCGAGTTATGCAGTGGTGGCTTCGAGCTAAGTAGGAGAGTCCCACCGCCTACAATTGGATTGCATGGTTATCTACTTGTGAGGTTTCTAGTTATCAGCATATTGATGGGTTACTGCGACTAAGGAAAAAGAACATTAGTGGTAATTTGAGCAAAGGAATTGAAGAATGTGTTCTATAATTGGCATCATCGATTCATGTTCAAGCTTTTGAAAGACTCAGGAATTATGCTTTTGTGACAACCCAAAGGATCATCACCTATTTTTCTCATTCATTCCATGCTTCCGAGGCCTTGAAAACCTCATTTGTACTTGCCTCAATTTGCGTGCACAGTCCGGGCGTGTAGCCGGAAAGCTTAAATATGAATTATGTGTAAAAATTTATGAATTTCGATATTAATATGATTAATGTTGACTTTGGTCAATATTTTTAGGTAAACAAACTCGGACCGGTGATTTGACAATCCCGGAGGATCCGTAGAAAAATATGGGACTCGGGCGTATGCCCGGAATCGAAATCCGAGGTCCAGAGCCCGAGAAATGAATTTTTAAGAGAAATTATTTTTCGGAAATTTATATGGAAATTTGAAATGAAAATGGATTAGAAAGTGTTGGTATCGGGCCCGTATTTTGGTTTCGGCACCCGGTACAGGTCTGATATATGGTTTAAGTGCTTCCTCTGAAATTTGGTTGAAATCAGACGTCATTTGACGTTTTTCGGACCTAAATATCAACAAAAATTTTTTTTATGAAGCTAGATGGAAAAGTGATGATTTTGAGGTTTGATTCCTCATTTTTGATGTTATTTTGGCGATTTGATCGCACGGTTAAGTTTGTAGGATGTGGTTGAGTTAGTGTGTGTGTTTGGTTAGGAGCTCCGAGGACTCGGGAGTGTTTTCGGAGGTGTTCGGGATGGTTTTGAAACTTAGAAAAATGCAAAAAAGTTGCAGCAGGTGAACAATGCTTTTCTTCTTCGCGTTCTCGGCCTTCAGCTCGCGTTCGCGTACCCTTGGGCTCCCCCTTCTTCGCGTTTGCGGAACAGCCCCGTGTTCACATAGTTTCAGCCCATCCTTCATCGCGTTCGCGTATATACCTACGCATTCGCGTAGAGTAAGTTCCTGGATCCCAGCCCTCCTCTTCTGCGCATTCGCGTTTAGACTCCCCGCGTTCGCGATGCCTTGTCCCATTTACCCTTCGCGAACGCAATCCCTTTCCCGCGAACGCGAAGGGCAAATTCACCTAGTGATTTTTTTTTTAGAAGTTTCAGAAATAGTAGGTACGGGTTTAGTCCAAAATTTTCACGAGCTCTCTTCTTCCCCAAGCTCTAGGAGTCTATTGAAGCCCCCATTCTTCAAGACCATTTGGGTTAGTAATTTCCCATTCATTTCCTTCATTTTCCTTCATTAATTAGTGGATTTCTATGCTAAAATCACATAGATTAGGGTGGAAGTTGGGGGAAATGGGTAGAGTTAGGATTTTTTTAATTTTCTTTGATTTAGACCTCGTCTTGGGGTAGAATTTGAAAACAAATTGTATATTCGGGCTCGTGGGGGAATGAGTGATATGAAATTGGTTCGAACCTCGTGTTTTGACCAAGCGGGCCTGGGGACAATTTTGGAATTTTTGGAAGAAAGGTTGGGAATCTATATTTAGGCATTGGGTTTGATTTGTTTAGCTATTATTGATATTATAAAGTCGTTATTTCATAGATTTGATTGAGTTGGAGCCGAATTTGAGAGGGAAAGCGGTCGTTGTGGATTGATTTAGCCGTGGAAGTTGAGGTAAGTGTTTGGTCTAACTTTGGCTTGAGGGAATAGGAGTAGAGTCTTATTTGTTAATTGCTATTTGTCGAATACGGTGTATAGGCATGGTGAAGAGTATCTATACACTGGTGTCGAGCATGATCGTGAGTCCTAAATTGCTAATTTATCGAATTCTAAATTGTTGTTTATGATGACTTGGTTGGAAATCTTTAACACTGAGCCAGTAGTTGTTGAGACTGAGTATTGATTTAATTGTGTTAAGTAGAAATTGAACAAGTTTGGTTATAGCTGGATCTCCCTTGCCGGGATAGTTGAATTGATATCCTGTTCCCTTGCCGGGCAACTTCTTGTATTGTCTTGATCCCTTGCCAGGAATTTACTATGTTACCTTACTCCCTTGTCGGGATTTCTCTGTGATATTGTGTTGAAAGGAAATGGGAGCGTGTGGTACGCCTACCATGAAATGATATGAAATGGGAACGTGCGGTACGCCTACCACGTAGTATTATGAAATGGGAACGTGTGGTACGCCTACCACGAAATGTTATAAAATGGGAACGTGTATGCCTACCACGTAGTATTATGAAATGTGATCGTGTGGTACGCCTACCACGTTATATGAGAAAATGGGATCGTGTTGCACGCCTGCAACGAGAGGAAATTGAAACAAGTGAAAGTGGTTTGTTTTCCCTTATTCTGTGTTAGAAAAAAATCAGATGTAGTTTCTTTTGTTATCACTGATACTCTATTTTATCTGCTACCCCATAAGCATGTACCCCCTCCCAGCTTTAATTGTTTACTTTTCGCTATTATTTCATTGTACTTGTATATATATCTGCACAGGCTTGCTTGATAGTCTGGTCTAGCCTCGTCTCTACTTCGACGGGGTTAGGCCATGCACTTACTAGCACATGGGTTCAGTTGTGCTGATTCTAAACTCTGTGCATCTTTTTGCTTAGATCACAGTGTCGGAGCAGCAGCTTTTGGACAACAGTAGTTGATTGGGAGCTGATTTCAGTCCAGGGACATTCAAGGTAGCCTTGCTGACGTCTGCAGGCCTAGAGTCGCTTTCTATTTTATTCAGTTTGTTATCATTTGTACCGAAGCAGACAGTTTTATGTTTCATTCAAACCTTGAATTTAGTATTCTCTAGACGTTCGTGAGTAATGTGACACCAGTCTTAGGTAGAGGATTTTGTTAAACTTCCGCATTTTCTTTTAGTTAATTATTATTTGAGACTTCCGCTTTATCATATCATGTTTTGTTTTTATTAAATGATCGATAATTGATAAAGGAAGTAAATTAACTTGGCTTGCTTAGCTCCTATTAGTAGGCGCCATCACGACTCCCAAGGGTGGGAAATCCAGGTCGTGACAAGTTGGTATCATAGCACTAGGTTATATAGGTCTCACGACTCACGGACAAACTTAGTAGAGTCCGAGGGATCGGTACAGAGATGTCTGTATTTATCTCCCAGAGGCTACAGAGTTAGGAAAACTTCACTTTTGTTCCTTCTTGTCGTGC
This sequence comes from Nicotiana glauca, assembly GCA_026770625.1. Classification (NCBI taxonomy): domain Eukaryota; kingdom Viridiplantae; phylum Streptophyta; class Magnoliopsida; order Solanales; family Solanaceae; genus Nicotiana; species Nicotiana glauca. Next base: position 10,402 of record MU703173.1, read on the forward strand.
GATTATGTTTCTCAAATACTGATTGTCTTTCTACTCTGTTCTTTCGCAGATGGCGAGAACACGTGCTTCCTCATCTACCGCGCAGTAGCCCGAGCCCCCTGCAGTAACTACTATTAAGGGCAGAGGCCGAGGCCGAGGCAGAGGCCGTGCCAAAGGCCGAGGTAGGGGCAGAGCTTGACCTCGAGAAGTAGCCCCAGAGGTGGAGCCTCATGTTGATTATGACGAGGAGGTTCCAGCCCTAGCAGCTCCGGTGGGCCCAGCTCAGGCCCCAGAGGGGTTCATAGCCACCCCAGTTCTTCAGGACGCTTTGCTCAGATTGGTAGGCATTGTGGAGAGCGTGACTCGAACGGGTTTGCTTCCAGTAGCACCAGCCACTTCCCAGGCTGGAAGAGGAGTTCAGACTCCCGCTATACGTACTCTGGAGCAGGTAGCTCCCCAGGATCAGGTTCCAGTGGTTTAGCCAGTTGTGGCAGTTCAACCAGGTATTGTGACTTAAACCGGCGATGGAGCGGCTATGTCCGCAGATGCTTTGTGGAGGCTGGATAGGTTCACCAAGATCTTCACCACCACATTCAGCAGTGCTTCTTCAGAGGACCCCCAGGATTTCTTGTATAGCTGCCATGAGGTTCTTCGGACTATGGGTATTGTGGAGACCAATGGGGTCGACATTGCCACCTTTCGTCTAGCAGGATCCGCCAAGACTTGGTGGAGAGACTATTGTTTCGCCAGACCAGCAGGGTCGCCATCCTTGACTTGGGACCAGTTTGTAGAGTTGTTTTTGGAGAAGTTTCTCCCAGTTACTCAGCGAGAGGCTCTTTGTAGGCAGTTCGAGCGCCTCCAGTAGGGCTCTATGACAGTCACTCAGCATGAGACCTGGTTCATTGATCTAGCCCGCCATGCTATTTTTATACTCCCTACTAAGAGAGAGGGTGCGGAGGTTTATTGATGGTTTAATTCAGCCGGTCCATCTCCAGATGGCCATGGGAGCTGGGAGTGAGATTTCTTTTTAGGAGGCGGCCAATGCGGCCCGTCGAGTTGAGATGGTTCTGTCATAGGGAGGTGGTCATGGGTCGGACAAGAGGCTCCGTCACTCAGGCCGATTCAGTGATACCTCGTCTGGAGGTAGAGATTCTTATGGTAGAGGCCATCCTCCTAGGCCCTTTCAGTAAGCTCTTCAGGTTTCTCATGGTACTTCAGGTGGTAGTGGTTCTCAGCTGCATTGTCCTGATCAGCAGTCTTTCAGTGCACCACCAGCACCTATCAGTGCACCACCACTTCATTATTCCCAGCGGCCGAGGGCTTGTTTCAGTGTGGCGACACGAGGCACATTGCCAGGTATTGCCCTCGAGCTTCTGACAGCTCTCAGCATCAGAGTTCTCGTGCTATGATTCAGGCACCGGAGGTTCCACAGCCTGTCCAGTCAGCTAGAGGTGGGGGTAGAGGCCATAGAGGTGGAGGTAGAGATCATAGAGGTGGAGCTTGAACTGCCAGGGGTAGAGGCCAGCCAACAGTCGATCATCACAGAGATATGATTCAGGGAGGTGGGGCCCAACCCCGGTGTTATGCTCTTCCAGCCAGGCCAGAGGCTGAGTCTTCAGATGTTGTTATTACAGGTACTATTTTGGTCTATGATAGAGATGACTTCGGTCCAAGGACATTCGAGGTAGCCTTGCTGATGTCCGCAGGCCCGGAGTCCCTTTCTATTTTATTCAGTTGTTATCATTTGTACCGAAGTAGATAGTTTTATGTTTCATTCAAACCTTGTATTTAGTATTCTTTAGACGTTCGTGAGTATTGTGACACCAGTCTTGGGTTGAGGATTTGGTTAAACTTTCGCATTTTCTTTTAGTTAATTATTATTTGAGACTTCCGTTTTATCATATCATGTTTTGTTTTTATTAAATGATCGATAATTTCTAAATAAAGTAAATTAACTTGGCTTGCCTAACTCCTATTAGTAGGCGCCATCACGACTCCCGAGGGTGGGAAATTCGGGTCGTGACAGCTTCGCGTAGAAATGAGTTGCAAGGAAGGTGATTCGGCCAGATGCTTCTTTGAGATGGTGGTCATGAGCTAGCGGAGCCTTGAAATTGATTATATTCGGGACCAAGTCTGAGTGGGTGACTCTCAACAATGGTCCTACTGGGTTCAAAGGTTATGGTGTGGTGCCTTAGGGTTTCGGGTCCATAGTATGGTTGAGTATCGATCTTTTGCAGTGGATTATGGTAATGATCTTGGAATGTTTTATGTTATCTTCAATTTGTATTGTGAGTTGAGAGGAATAGGAGAAAATGACTTCAGATTCATAGAGGAATTATCAGAATGGGTGTATCAGTTGAGGATGCAAATATGCGCATAAGGAGGGTATGAGATGGTTCGTGGGAATTGAGACAGCATGGTCTCGTGAAATAAGGTCACTCAGGATGAGTGCGGATTTGTGTTCGTGATGTTTTGAATGGGGCTATTATTATTCCTAAGTCAAGCTCAGTGTAAATTGGAAGAAGTAAAATCAGTCAACAATGGTTGAATTGGTATAATGGTGGCAACGATTAGTTCCTCCAGCGTGTTAAGTTATACACATGATTGTTGTAATGCGTGCGAGGTTTGACAGTCGCCATAATTTATTTTATTTGGAGGCTTTCGAGTATTATGGCTTGTTATGTGCAGATGGATCTCGTAAGAGTTATGGTGGTTTAGACCAGTACTTGAGGTTGGCATTTTCTGCGGTTATGAGGTCCGTGGATGGATCTAATTATGAGTATGAGCTCAATATCAAGGTGGATGTGTTCATTTTAACATAGCGCTCCTTATGGAGGGATGTTCGAATGTTGGATGACACTTCGTCGTCGGCTATTTCATGTAATACTATATTGTGCCGTGTGAGTCGTGAAACAGCTTAAAAAATTTCATATGTGTTGAGGTTCTGCGTAGCGATGGTGTTATGTGAGCAGGATGGCTCTTGAGATTCATATCATACATCACACCTTAGTCGTGCTTGAGTTTTGCAGCATATGGCACTGTCGGTCTCCCCAGTGTCACACCTCCTTTTTCCGAAGAGCTTGATCGGCTTTTACTACACCTCGGGAAGGGATATAGTAAGAAAGGAGTTTTTTCAATTTAAGGACAATCGAAATGGGATTCGTTTTTATTTAAGATTCAGAGTCACCACTTGGGAGATTTATGGTGTCCCAAGTCACCGGTTTGAATCCCGAATCGAGGAAGGGTTTGACTCTGTTTAACATTCGCGAACCAGAAATCCGGGTA
>MU703173.1:40913-58761 GCA_026770625.1 Nicotiana glauca
TAGCCAATTCAACTCTTACCGCACGTTCGTAAGCACCAACAGAGCTCGATTTCTAATAAAAGGGGGTTTTAGCCATACATACCTTTCTTGAGCTTTCCTTTAATTACTACGATATTTCGGAAATTCTATCAACTTCAATCTATTTTGAGACATAGCAAAATTGAACACAAATTAGGAAGAATTCATGGTTTCAGCTCATTTGGGCATTTTATCAAATACTAGTTGAGCATCTTGATTTCAAATCTATTTTACAAGGTTTCCTTCATTTCCCAACTCAATCTTTACCTATTTATGTTAAGCAATCTTCCCATGAACCTAAGGTTGATATGCATGTAAGGAATCCATTCTTATACTCATGAATCACCTCCCTAATTACTCCTTATAGCTAAGAATAGAAATAAAAGCTAGGGTGATGAAATCTTGCCTTTTGGGAGGAAGATCTAGGGCCTTCACTTGATTATCTTCAAGGAATTAGCAAGATTTTATGGAGAAATTTGATGGGAAAAACTTTCCCTCTCTAAAACCCATCTCTCTCCCTCTATAAATGTTCAGAAAGATGCTCAAAATGAGCTATAGCACCTAATATATCGATAGGGAGTCGGGTTTAGAAATAAAAAAAAAATAACCCCACGATGTCGGTTCTGCTATAGCAGAATGGACCGCAGAATCGATATGCGGTCCGCAGAATGCTTCACAGAATCGATGCCCAAAACTGGGCTACACTGGCCCATTCTGCGGCCAAAATGCGACCGCAGAGTGAGAAATGCGACACATTCTGCGGTCGCAGAATTGACACAGGATATCATTTTCCAGCCTTTGGTAATTTGACCATAACTTCGCGTAGGAATGTCCAAATGACAAACGGTTTGAAGCGTTGGAAACTAGAAACAAATACCTTTCATTTGATATGCTATTCACCATATAAAACCTTATAAATATTGAGATATGACCGTTTAAAGTGGAGCCTTGTGCGAATCCATTTGAAATTTTAGCCTATTGCGAGATTTTTCCCATTTGGCATACACTTAGGCTTCCATTTGGACCTCACATCACTTACCATAAGACTTATACTCATATNGAAATCATTGATGAGGCATTGTGAAAGGAGACAGCAGGAGAGTTTGTAACCTGTGGGGAACTAATTGTCCCTTTGTTTGGCTTGATTGTGACTTCCATGTGTGTTTGGTTGTTGCTTCTATTGTTGTTTTCTACTTGTATATGGTTTGAGGACTACTTGAAACAAAGTTAAGTGTTGAAAACTTGTTTGGCTTGACTTGTTATTTCTTTATGTATTTGTTTGTTGTTTCAATTACCGTGACTTACTTGTGTTTGGCTTGAGTTTACTTGGGACAAAGCTTGTTTATACATACCAGTACAATTCAAATGTACTGACGTCCCTTTTGCCGGGGGCGCTACATTCGTGTTATGATTGTAGGTGAATCCATAGCAGGTACTCCAATCCACCGACCGTAGCTCCTCATCACTTCCCATCAGCTGATTCTTTGAGCTCCTTTCCTTTCGGGGCCCTATGTGGCTCATGCCACTTCTGTTTTGGGATCTTGTTTTGATGTTTGTATAAGGTATAGCCGGAGACTTATTGCCGGCATTTCCACATTATTCTTCAATTGTATTTAGAGGCTCCGTAGACAGGTTGTGGGTAGTTTCGGGCATGGGAACTTAAAAGATAAATATTGATGTGTGGCAATGATGTATAAAAAAATTGGAATACCTTTATTATGGTGAATGAAGTTGCTAATGGAAATTGTTATTGTTATGTTTATAAAATTTGGTTAATGGAGTCCATATCCTATAAATGGCTATTTCACTTGGTTATTAGGTAATGAGAATGAGGGGTAATACGTGGGATAGAAAAGGCACCCAGGTCCGCTTGACTGGGGATACCCGGTCGGGCGCCGGTCATGTTCCTTGAATTTGGGGCGTGACACCTAATTAAACTAATTAAATCCTAATTAAACTATTTAAATCCTAAAAATTAATTATCAATTAAAATTGCCTAAGAACTATATATATATTTTTTTTATTTTTTTTGTAATTTTCTTTAAATTGTTCTAAAATGAGTTGATACCTACTTAATACTAAAATATGCAATTAAGTTCCTAAATGCAAATGCATATCTTTTTTGTATTTTTATATGACTTAACATGCACAAATAACAGGCAAACAATTAACACAAAATTCTCAACAATTGTAAAAATAAAGCAAAAATCATTTTTTGTTTGAATTTTATGGGAATAACTTGCTTAGGGCAAAAATCACATGCTCACACCCAGGAAGTTGCATTATGCACTCCGCGTGCTCGCGGTTGATATTCGGGGTACTTCGCAGGTATGAGCATTCTAACTCGGTAAGTAATTCCTTATAGATTATTATGTATTAATCAGGTGGCGTGCCGCCACGGATATATTATTTGGATCGGGTTGCACGTTGCAACAGTGTGATGTTGAGTACTATCTTTTCTTGAGTGTTTGCTTCCCATTTTCTGAGTAAGGTTCATAACACATTTCGTTTGTCTAAATTAGTTTGGTGGGTTGAATAGTTCTTTCCAAAGTTCGTTTTCCCTATGTATCACATTCGAGTTGTAGCTTATTGGCACGTTGTGGCATCATATGAGAATTTTGGTAGTGTCTAATGTGGCTTATTGCCTGGGCATCTTATACTAAGTGAGATGAGATTATTGGACTTGGATCAGTGCAGTCAGATTTATATGAAGTATATTAAAGAGCAAATATAGTTATTTGGTTCATAATGAGGCAATGGTTCTTGTCAGGAGGAGAAGCTCAATGAATTATTGACTCGGCAATCGATTATGAATTTCTACGCATCTCTTCCGTCGTGGCGGTATTGCAGGAGTGGGAACATGACTTATATATGTCATGAGATGCATTGGGAGCATCAGATTCGTGAAATTTCAGCTATTGTTATCAGAGGACATTATTATGGTCATGCAAGTTATGCAATGCTTAGTGTGGATTCAGCAAAAGTATGCAATCATGTATTGGTACATAGCATAGAGATTGATACGGTGTTCGTATGTTGAAATCAGGCCTGGTGTAAAATTTCAGATGTTGGAATTTGGCTCTAAGACTAATTTGACTAAACAAAAGGGGAATCTTCAGATTTGCTCGAGAAAATATGCTCAACTGAGTTGTAGTAGCACGAGCAGGTGCATGAGGTGTTAAACTGTGATTTCAGACAACTCCAGCGCAGTTCTTAGCATGTTCGAGGACGAACGTATGTTGAACTGGCAGAGAATGTAACGACCCGATCGGTCGTTTTGAGCTCTAGCACGTCATTCGGAAGTTTGAGGTCATAATTAGCTTCACTTCAGGCATTATGACTTGCACGCATGGTTGGAATTGAATTTCGGGAAGTTCGAAGTTGATTTGGAAAGAAAATTCTCATTTCAGAAGCTTTAAGTTGAAAGAATTAACAAAGGTTTGATTTTTGAGTAAACAACTTCGGAATCAAGATTTGAAGGTTCCAATAGGTTTGTATGATGATTTTAGATTTGGGTGTATGCCCGGATCGGGTTTTGGATGACCCGCGACCATTTCGGCGCCTATTGTGGAAGTTGGCATTTCGGAAGAATTTCATAAATTTGTGTTTCAGTGCATTTCAATGTTATCCATATCCGTTTGGGATTTTGAGTCTAGGAATAGCTCCGTATGGTAATTCTGGTATTGGGAGCGCATCCGGAAGTGGATTCAGAGGTATATAGATCATTTTGGGGTCATTTGGCGAAAGCTAGAAATTTGAAGGTTTTTGAGAAGTTTGAACGGAAGTGGATTTTTTGATATCGGGGTCGGATTCCAATTTCGGAAGTTAGAGCAGGCCCGTAATATTGAATGTGACTTGTGTGCAAAATTTGAGGTCAGTCGGTCGTGATTTGATAGGTTTTGACATTGAATGTAGAAGTTTGAAGTTCTAAAGTTCAATAAACTTGAATTGGGGTGCAATTCATGATTTCGATGTTGTTTGATGTGATTTGAGTCCTTGAGCAAGTTCGTGTCATGTTTTGGGAGAGGTTGGTGTGATTGGACGGGTCCAGCGGACCTCGGGTGTGTTTCAGGTGTGTTTCAGATCATTTTGGGCTACTTAGGATGCTGATTTACTGAAATCTAGTGTTGTTCTTTGCGTTCGCGAGGATCCACTCACGTTCCCAAAGAAGGATTTGGTTTCTGGGATTTTGTTCTTTACGTTGCAAAGAAGGAAATCTCTGTTGCACAGGTCTGACTTTGAAGGCTCATATCTCGCAATCTATAAAGAATTTGGAGATGATCCAAAAATAAAAATTATATCCCTTTGTGTCTAGTTTTCAGAAAAGTAAACCATTTAATATTTTAATTTGTCTACGAGATGTTATGGCTGGTACACTACAGTCTGTCTGGGAAGAGCAAGAAGAAATTTATATCGCACAGGGCTGACTTTGGCGGCTTATATCTCGAAATCTATAAAGAATTGGGAGATAATAAAAACATTAAAGTTATTGATCTTGGTGTCTAGTTTTCAAAGTGTTAAACCATTTAGAATTTGGAGTTTTGTACCAAAAGTTATGGCCATTAAACTAGAGGTTGTCTGAGTAGAGTCTGGGAATGGCTTTCGAGAATGTTGTTCATTGTGAACGTGATGGGAGGCCCGCAAATGCGAAGAAGGGTTGCATGGAATTGTATAAGTTTGCCAAAATGGGTTTGGCTCATTTAATCTCATTTCCTCCATGGGAGACGACCTAGGAGCGATTTTGGAGCTCCATCTTCATCATCTATATCAATGTAAGTGATTCCCACCTATTGCAAATTAATTACTTTGATTATATCTAGATATTAACATGGAAAATCATGGAAAATTAGTAGAAATTTGGGATTTTGAAGAAAAACCTAAAAATTTATATTTTTGAATTTTGACCACGAAATTGGACATGGAACTTGGAATAAATTTTATATTTGAGTTCGTGGTGTTATAGGTAAAGTTTATCTTCAAAAATTTTTGGAATCCGGGCACGTGGGCCCGAGGATGATTTTATTAAATTTTCAAGAGGAGTTTGAAATTGTTGTAAATAGGATTATAATGGGTATTTGAGTATATATTAATTGATTTGCATAATTATTGACTAGTTTTGGAGCGTTGGGCATCTGTTTGAGTCGTCGGAAGGGCTTGGGAACCGGTTATGGAACTTCAGAGTGAGGTAAGTCTCCTTTCTAACCTTGTAAGAGGGAATTAACCCCATAGGTGAACTAAATTATTATGTTCTTCTATTTGTGGGGGCTACGTACGCACGAGGTGACAACAGTCCATACGTAGTTACTAGCTATGCCTATGTCCGGATAGTTTTAGGCTTACATTATACCTTGTTGATATTGTTGTTGATTTATGTTTATTGTTTGCCTTGAGAAGAAGCGAGATTGAGTGAGCTTATTAAATGTTTTTGAAAGAAGTCGAAATTGAGGAAAAGTTGGGAACTTAAAAGTTTTCATTTGAAATTCGTAATTTAAAAAGAATTGAAGAATACTTTAATAACTTAAGAAATCTATATGTAACAGCGTCGCACGTATGTTCCGCAAGTGGGTAATTCCTTAAACTTATATTTGACCGCGTCACAAGTATGATTCGCCAGCGGGGGAATCCCTTAAACTTATATTTGATCGCGTCGCAAGTATGATTCACGAGCGGGGTAACTCCTTCTACTACTCTCATGGGAGCGGGCCGATCGCCTCGGCAGGTTAATAGATGCATCTATGGTTTGCACCGTTCGACCCTCGTTAGTGCACAGTTTACTTTTATGTTTGATCGGGCCGTACGGCTCGGCATTTTCTATATATACATATTATCCTCATGGAATCGTGCGTAATATTTGACAAGATCTGAAGTTTTTCCTTGATTTGAATTATGACAGCCTTTTTGATGAAATCCACTATATCTATATGTGCTCCGGTTACGGAGGGAACTTGCTAGTTGAGAGCTTGAGTAAATTGTAAAGAGAGGAATTGTACCACGTATTTTATACTTGTTTGTTTAATATAATTACTCTGTTTTATATTTACTTACTTTCTTACTGCACCTGATATTATGAGGCCACTAGTAAGTGTCGAAGTCGATCCCTCGTCACTACTTCTTTGAGGTTAGACTGGATACTTACTAGGTACAAGTTATTTTCGTACTCATACTACACTTGCTGTACATTTTGTTGTACAGGCACATGTATGTCTAGTAGCATCGTAGGCGCGACGGCATGGTTGATATGGAGACTTAGGTGAGCTGCATCTTATGAGACGATCCGCAGCCAGCAGAGTCTCCTTCAGAGTATTTATATTTTTTCTGTCCAATTTGTATTCCGGGCAGTTATTGTCTTTCATTTTATTTCTTAGTAATTGCTCGTGCACTTAAGTCATCGGGTTCTGGTATAATGATGGGATATTCAGTAATGAAATGGCAAACATTTTTATTTATTTTGTAAAGTTCATCTGTTACTAGTGAAATTAAAGGAAACTTTATGATTTTAAAAATATAAAAAGAGAATTAATTAACTATTTAGTGTTGGCTAGCATGACAATGTGTCCGGCGCTATCACGACATTTAATAAATTTTGGGTCATGACAGGCAGCAGCTATACCGCATACAAATGAAAAATAACAAGGCAAAAGTAATCAAGATACGAGACACCAAATTTACATGAAAACCCCTTTAATTTGAATAGGTAAAAAACCACGGGACCTTAACCCAAAAAAGCTCCACTAAATCAATCAAAAAGGGTACAAATTATTCTCAAAGTGGCTACAAACCAAAGTGCCAAGCAACGAGCAATAACACAATTAAGATAGCACTAAACTAGAGACGAAAATGAGAGAAATCACCCGAAACAGGGTTACAGGTTACGTCCAGTTTCGGGACGTTCCAAAGATCAAAATCCAATCTTCACCGTTCATATTAAAGAGCAGGATGTTGAGAACCCCCGGTCCAAATTTGAGCACGATCAAACGGTTAACGAATCAAAAAACACTAAAGGAAGCGGACTGCCTGGAGTATAATTTTCTGGAATAAAGAACAATGCTTTCTTCTCTCTCAAGTCACCAAAAACGTCCACCCCTCTATTTTTCACTCATGTTCATGAAATAAGACATACGTTGGTTATATATAGTGGACTTTAGGACAAAAGAGGCTAGGTCTTAAAGATATTTTATTTTTATCTATATAAGAAGGAAATAAGCCCAAAAATCCAACAATACTCCCCTTCCAAACTGAAGAGGCTAGAGACACACTCAATTTGTTCCGAAGTCACTCTAATTTTGAAGAAGCAAGTGGTTTTGCTATCCACAAGCTAGTAGGAGGAGGAGATTAATTGGAACTTCAAGATCCTTTATCACGACCTTGTCACATACAAAATGAAAATCAATCTCTACTTGTTCTGCAGGCTAGTTATACACAGGATCCAAGGTTGCGCCAGTATTATCACACTACACGATAGGAGTGTTAAGCAATCTCATTCGAAACTCAAGCAATAAGGATTTGCAACCATGTCAACTCAGCCGTACCATCCACCAAATCTTTGTATAAGATTTGATGACAAAGAAATGCATAACAAATCATAGACTTTATTTCATCAATAAATTATGGGGTTAATTTTACAAATACAGTCAAATCTCTCTACAACATCGTTTGTTCCGATTTTTTTTGGCTTTTATAGCGAATGGTTGTTATACACCTATAACATCATTTGTCATTTAAATATATTTTCTTTGTTACAGACAAAAATTATCCAAAAACTATTTTTTTTCTTTTTGAATATTATATATAAAAGGTTAATAACAACAACAACAACAACAACAACCCAATATAATCCCACAAGTGAGGTCTGGGGAGGGTAATATGTACGCAGACCTTACCCCTACCCCGAGGGGCAGAGAGGTTGTTTCTACGAGACTCTCAGCTCAAGAATATATATAAAAGGTTAATAAAATATGTAAATTCAAAATTTTAAAAGATATAAATATTTCACGAATTAAATGCTAAATAAATCTAATAAACTATACTAAAAATTTCTTAACTAAACGCACAAATATTTAAACTCTAAGGCATACAATTTAAAAATGCGAATAGATCGCTCTCATATTATTGGTAATTAGTCCAATATAAGATATATCATGTGTACATCTTTAAATAAAAAAAGAATTATGTGCATATCTTTAATAAGTATAAATAGATCTTTTAAGTATATTTTGACATTTTGCTAATGCAAGATATGTCATTTGTAGATCTTTAGATATAAAAATATTTGATATGCATAGTTCATGGAACGAACTGCTATCCTTAAGATAATATATATTTCTATTATAAGTTTTACATTAAAGTTATAAAATATTTGCTTAAATATTTAGAATTATTATTAGTAATAATCTTAGAAAATCTGCATGGCTGTTATAGAGGAGTAATTTTACAAAGGCCGTACTGTCATAAAGATGGTTGTTGCTGTTATAGGCAGAATGCTGTCAAAGAGAAGTAAATATAACATTAAAAATCGGTTCCTGAAAAAAATTGGGCTTTTATAGTAAATGACTGTTATATAGGGATACTGTTATAGAGAGGTCTGACTGTAGTTACTCAACTCTTATTTTATTGCAACATAGTCATTAAACCTTTTTTTTTAAATTACTCAATTTTGTGTGAGTATCACAAAAAGTTATTAAATTACTTTTGTAACGGATGCCAAAGATTGCTAATTAGTACCACATAAAGTTACTAAATAAGTAATTTTTTTTTGTAACAAAATAGATTGAATTTTCCTAAGTTTTAAAAAAAAAATTCTCATTATATATTTTTTGTTAAAATCACGGAAAATGTCTCAGTTGTTTCGTCAAATTACCTTTTTTGATATTTAAGCAAAGTTGAGTGACTTTTTAGTAAAAAAAAAATTGCAGTAAATTTTGTGATATTTAGACAAAATTGAGTGACTTTTTCATTATAAAAAAAAGCGGGTTAAATGACTTTGGTGAAATAAAGTAAAACTTGAGTGCTCATCTACGAAATTAATCTGAAATTATGTGATAACATTAGTCGAATGATTTTGTAATTTTACCACATATTAACATCCTTTGGAGTAATCCCAAGCTAAAACTTGGAGTGTACAAAGAAAACTTATAAACCGCATCAAACCGATAATCCGAGTCAAATCGAAAAAAAAAAAATTTAATCGTGGTTTGGTTTGAAATTGGAAAAAAATCCAACCATAATTTTTTTTTAATTTGGTTTTAACTAAAAAATGTCAAACCAAAACCAAACCAACTCGATAGTACATTTATACAATTTGTAAAATATTTTATAGATAAAAATATATATATATTGTAATATAATTTATAAATATTTCTTAAACTTTTTCAAAGTTTTATCTTTTAACATATTATTTCAAGTTTAATTTAAATTTAACATTCTTGAATGGTAAATAAATTTTATAGCCCATAAATGTAGTAACTCAAACAAAGTTCTAATCAATACTAATGCTAACATGTAACGACCTGATCAGTCGTTTCGAGAATTTGCATTCCGTTACATATGATGTGTTATGACTTGTGCGAATCGTCTGTTTTGGATTTCAGGTGATTCAGCATTTGATTTAGAAGAATGATTCTCAACAAGGAAGATTTAAGTTGGAAGAGTTGACCAAAATTGACTTTAGTGTATTTGACCTCGGATCGGAGTCTTGATGATTCTGTTAGGTCCAGATGGTGATTTTGGACTTGGGCCTACTCCCGGATTTGTATTTGGATGTCTCTTGAAGGTTTTGGCGTTAATTGGAAAATGTTGGCAATTTGAAGGTTTGGAATGTTCATAAGTGTGAGCGGGAGTTGACTATGATTCTATCGGGTTCGGATTGTGGGTCCAAAAATTGAAATGACTTCACTATCTCATTTGGAACTTGTGTGCAAAATTTGAAGTCATTCTGAGTTGCTTTGATATGATTCGACACGAGTTTTGAAACATGAAAGTTCGAAAGTTCATAAAGTTTGATTTGAGGTGCGAATCATATTTTTGATGTTGTTATGTGCGGTTTGAAGTCTCGAGTAGGTTCATGTTATGTTCTGAGACTTGTTGGTATGTTCGGACAAGGTCCTGAGGAGCTCGAGTGAGTTCAGACGTGGTTCGATTCATTTTGCCTTATAGTGCATAGCTGAAGAGGGTTTGGTGCTGGTGTTTCTGCATCTGCGGAAGAATGGACGCAGATGCGGACTTATGGTCGTAGAATCAGAAAAAGGCTGAGGAGGAAAGATCCCAGAAGCAAAATTTAGAGCACATCTACTGAAGCACTGGAGCGGTGTTCTGGAGCGCTGAAGCAAGGGTGAACGAAGAAGAAAAGTGTGGTGTCGCACCTACAAGTGCGTAGGGGGACTTGGTCCGTGGGTGCGAAATGGTTGGCTTTTAGTGGTTTCCGTAGAAGCGAGCGATTTGTCGCAAAAGCGACCATTTTGTTCGCAGATGCTAAGTACCCGGGCAGATTGTATTTAATTCGAGGTTTTGGATCTTTTATCACAATTTGAGATTTGGAGCTCAGTATTGGGCGATTTTGGAGAGGATTTCTACCACATAGATTGGGGGTAAGTATTTTCAACTTGGTTTTATTTATATTTCATGAATCTATCTTGGATTCTGGCATTTGGATTATGAATTTTGAAGAAAAATTGGGGGGTTTTGTCTTAACTTTTCTAAAGTGAAATTTTAAGTTTTGAACAACGATTCGGAGTCAGATTTGAGTGAAACTAGAATGAGTGGACTGGTAATTAAAGGAGTTATCAAAATATTTAAGGTTTGTCGGGTTTTGAAGTGCGAGCTCGAGTTTGACTTTTTCGTTTACTTTGAGTTATTGATTAAAGATTCGACCTTTATTATTTAGGTTGGCTTCCTTTGGCATTATTTGATGCATTAGAGTTACTTTTGGCTAGTTTCAAGCCGTTCAGAGGTTGCTACGCGCGTGACAACATTTCTAGAGTGTTGTTTGGGTTGCTCGGTATTTTTATAGCTTGTTTGAGGTAAGTATCATATCTAAACTTGGTTGAGGCACTAGTTGCCTGAATTATGTATGATAGATATGTGCTATGTGTGCACATGGGTGGGGTTTGAGATCATGCCCTAACACCGGGGGTATTTATCCATGCTCGGATTGTGCGATATGCCTAGAGTTAACTTTTAAGCTTTAAGCTATAATATTTTTCATATTTGTATCATTATTGCGAACTATTTGAGCCATGTTTGAGATTACGAAGAGGCTAATTCCTTGAATGAATCTGGTAATTGCTATTTCTGTGATAAAATTACCGTTTTGAGCTAAGATGGCACACTTTGCACATGCCAACACTTTAGCATGTTATTATACCAGTTTAGAAGCATGAAATCTAATAATTATCATCATATACATGTATTCTTGTATACTTGTTTATATGTGATATGATATTTGAACTGGATGCCTGTGACCATGCTAGGCGAATTATGATATTGAGCCCGTAACTACACCAGACGGATTAGGATATTGAGTCTGCGACCATGTCGGGCAGATTATGATATTGTGCCTGTGAGCACGCCAGGCGGATTATAATATTTAGCTTAGTGGCTCATGACTTGTACTACCAGTCCTTGGGAAGTTGTATAAAATTCAGTTATTTTACTTTTGACTCTTATCATTATCATTAAATTGTATTTTATTGCTATTTGGCTTACCTAGCGGGTTGGGTTAGGTGTCATCATGACTGTTTGAATTTTAGATCATGACATAACAAAAGAAATTCAATTCAACACTAGGAGTGACAATAGTGTTGGATATCTATTTTTTTTATTTTACATTTATTTATAATGAAAATGCATAACTTAGTTTATCTTTCTCTGTAGTACTTAGCTATGTAATTATAACACTTATTAGCTATACTTATTTTTGCATGACCTATATATAGTATTTTTAGATTATGTTAATTTTTATTATGACTTATTAATTAGCAATATTTGATTTAATTCTATTATCTTTGTTATTGAATATTTTAGTATAATGCTATGACTTATCCGATATTATCGTGTTATTTTCTTGAAAAATAAATTATGTAATTGCATCTTACTATGACTAAAAAAATATTTGGAGCACAAATTGCATATCTTGTGTTATGAAGACTTTACCGAAAAAACCCGAAAACCTGAAAAAAGCGAAGAACCCGAGAAAAATCGAGATTAAAAAATCCAAATTTATCGGTTTGGTTGTCTTATAGATTTAAAAACCCGACACCATTGGTTTAGTTTGGTAATTAAAAAATTCGAACAAACCCGACATATATATACCCCGCTAAAACTACATATTAACATGAGGTTCAAACTACAACCGAATGTTATGAAACTATCATTAGCTTTAATCAGTTTCTATTTGACATTTGATCAATGATTAAGCCGTGAAAAACGATTAGTGAATTTCATCCAAAAATGAATCACTTGCTCGAATGAGTATTTAATCCATCATCGACGTGCTAGGTGATCAAAGATGGATTATTAAAACACAAAACTTGTCCCCACTAATGGATTGGATCTACTACTCCTATCAAATATTAATCTTGCATAACATTCGTACAATACTCTTCATGCCAATTGATTATCTTCTTTCATTCTGTGCCAAATGATAACTGTATTGAGATTATTGTATTTTGTAGTATGCTAATGTATTGTATTTATCAGATAGTTAGTTAAGTGTAGAAGGGTAGTACAGTCATTACAGTCATTAGCTATGATTTTATTTTACACACGCATGTATATATGCTGTCTCTAAACAGTTGCAATATACAGAGAAAATTCCTAAGTCACTCTCTCTCTCTAGAACATTCTTCTTCTCTCTAATGAAAGCTCGAGGTCAACCAACAATAGAGGTTGGCCTTGTACGCTAGCTCAATTTCGACATGGTATCAGAGCACAACTCTAATCGCTCATCTTCTCTCTTTCTCTAATCACAAAAATCTGCTCAAATAGGAAAGATACAATTCCACACTTGACGAAAGGGGTTTCTGAAAATTCTCACCCAATTTCTTCAAAA
This sequence comes from Nicotiana glauca, assembly GCA_026770625.1. Classification (NCBI taxonomy): domain Eukaryota; kingdom Viridiplantae; phylum Streptophyta; class Magnoliopsida; order Solanales; family Solanaceae; genus Nicotiana; species Nicotiana glauca. The sequence goes on from MU703173.1 coordinate 53,977, forward strand.
TTTTGGTAATCAATTACTTCAATCCTCTATTAATTCACCTCGTTCAATGGATGGAGACATGGAAGATCAAAGCACAACTGGTAGCATGGATCTGACTAGTCCGTTGTACATGTACCCGTCGGAGAATGCCAGAACAACGCTAGTTCCTATTGTTTTCGACGAAACTGGGTATAGGTCCTGGAGACGAGGAATCCTTAGGGCTTTTTCAGTAAAAAAACAAAGTCGGATTCGTCCATGGGAAGTGTAAGAAACCTAAAGTCGATGAAGTGACCTACGACCAGTGGGCTCGTTGCGATGACATGGTTACGTCCTGAATTTTGAACTCACTCTCGAAGGATCTAGCTGATAGCTTGCAATATGTCAGTGACGCTAAGGAATTGTGGCAGGAACTCGAGGATAGGTATGATCAGACAAATGGAGCGAAGTTGTATCAACTACAGAAAGAAATTAATGACCTTAGCCAAGGCACCTTGGATATCACAGGATATTACACAAAAATAAAACGACTTTGGGAAGAACTGAATGCCTTGGATGCACATTCACAGTGCAATTGTCAATGTATTTGTGGCGCAAAAGCGAATATGCAAAAGGCTGAGCAGGATCGCAGGCTAATTCAGTTCCTAATGGGCCTAAATGAAGTCTGCATAGTCGTGAGAGGCAGTATATTGATGATGAATCCATTGCCCAACATAGCTCAAGCCTTCTCTATCCTGATTCAGGAGGAAAAACAAAGAGAGGTTAAGCCGAACAACAAATTAGTTATGGAATCAACTTCATTAAACGCAAATGGACCTGGAAATGCTAAGTTTAGAACAAACTACAATCAGAGGGGAGGTAATACAGGGGCAAATTCATACAATTCTAACAAATCGGGCTATCCATCTGCTAGGACTCGGATGTTCTGTGATTATTGCAAAAAGCCAGGACACACCAGGGACATTTGCTATAGAATTCATGGATTTCCGCAAGACTTTAAGTTCACAAAGGGGAGAAATGTTGTATATGCTGCAAATGTTCATGTGAATTTCTGAGGAAATAGAAGGAGGAAATCAAAACCAGGGGCTTCAGAGCTTGACAAAGGAACAGTACAATCAATTGCTCAACTTGCTGGAGAAATTTCCTCGGAGAAACACAGGAGAAGGCATCGACAACAATATGACTTGTGGAGCTGCAAACTTCGCATGTATTCTAGCTTGTTCCACTTATAAAGAGATTGCTCAAACAACTGTGTGTAGATGTTCTAAATCAATTGCTGACCTATGGATAATAGATAGTGGTGCCTCAAACCACATGACATACAGAAAGTCTTTTTAAAGAATGTTAGAACCTTACCTTATCCCTTCTTAGTCACCTTACCAAATGGATATAGAGTAAATGTGACAGAAATTGGAGATGCATCCCTTGGTCCCATGTTAACCTTAGTTAGAGTTCTCTATGTGCCCACTTTCAAGTACAATCATATCTCTGTTCATTCCCTAACTGATTATCTCAATTGCATAGTTAATTTTAGCAATTACCCTTGTATGATGTAGGCCCCTTCAATGAAGAGGCCTCTGGAGATTGGTAAGGCAAGGAGTGGATTGTACTTCCTTTGCCCTGAGTGTCATGGATCTTCAAAGTCTGGTTCTTTTTCTGTTTCTGTAAACCTCTGTTCTCACCCTTATTTTCTTGTATTGATTAATGTTGAACATTTAGGAAAGAGTCATAACTCATCTAGGAAGTCCTTGTCAAATGTAGATAAGTCCCCTCAATCACACAACAATGTCAATGTAAATACATTTCACTCAAGAAATAAAACCGACTCTTCTCTAATAAGATTTCTCTTTTGTTATCCTTATTATCTCATAGAGACAATAATGAACATCTATGTTATAACAGACTAGGCCATGTAACTTTTGTGAAAATGAGAACTATCTCCACCATACCTGTTGATTTTTCCCACAAACAGCCTTTCACTTGTCATATCTTCCCCATGGGAAGGCAAACAAGATTACCCTTCAGTCAAAGAACTTCATCTTCCACCAAAATATTTGAACTTTTGCACATAGATCTTTGGGGTCCCTATCACACAACAACTCATGACAATTACAAATACTTCCTTACAATGGTTGATGACTTTAGTAGATCAACTTGGACTCATCTCTTGAGTAGTAAAAGCAACACTCTCCAAGCCATCAAAGCTCTCATCTCCATGATTGAAAACCAATTTGATGCATCGGTTAAGGCTGTTAGGTCAGATAATGGCCTAGAATTTGTGAATAATAAGGCCATGTTATATTTCCAAGGAAAGGGCATAATCCATCAGAAAACTTGCCCATATACACCACAACAAAATGGTGTGGTTGAAAGAAAACACAAGTACCTATTAGAAACAGCCAGAGCATTACTCTACCAATCCAAATTACCAGTGAAATATTGGGGAGAGTGTATTCTGACTGCTCCATATTTGATAAATAGACTAACTTCCTCAATTCTTAACAACAAATGCCCATTTGAACTTTTCTATAACAGAAAACCAACCTACTCACACCTTAGAAGCTTTGGTTGCTTGTGCTATGCCACTACACTCAAAACTCACAAGGATAAATTTGAACCTAGAGCTACCACTCATGTGTTTATATGGTATCCTTTTGGGACCAAAGGGTATAAAGTTCTCAATTTGATCACAAAGAAGGTACATGTGTCTAGGGATGTTATATTTCATGAAAACATTTTTCCCTTTGCTATTTCTCCTGAACACTCTTCTTCTCCCTCTGTTCAAACATGATGAATCATAATTCCACTTGTCCTCATTCCACAGTAAATTCATTTGATAGTCATTACAACCATGGTAGGGATGCACCAACTTCTGTCAATGAAAGTCCCACATCTGATGTACCAGATATTAACCATCTGTCACACCCCACAGATATATCACACCACATTCCATATGATGATCAAAATCCAGAACCAGACTCAACTGGAGTGCACCTAGAACCACATATAACACCATCCAACCAAGCACCACCAGACATGGAACCCAATGTTAATCAAGTGGCCAATTATCCCAGAAGATCAACCAGGACCCTTAACACACCCTCACATATCAAAGACTATGTCTGTACATAACCAAAGTCACAAACAAACAATCACTTGAACAACACTATGAATCCTGATCTGAATGCTCTTTTCTCACATAACCATTCTATTTCTTTCAACTCATTAAGCCATGACAATCAGGAATTAATTAAGAACATCTCACATATTGTGAACCATACTCTTATGAGGAGGCAGCCTTGAATCCTACCTGGCAAGTAGCAATGACACAAGAATTTGATGCTTTATATACTAACCATACTTGGGACCTAGTTAAGTTACCTGCAGGTAAGAATGCCATAGGGTGCAAGTGGGTGTACAAGATAAAGCATAAGGTAGATGGCAGTATGGAAAGATACAAGGCAAGGCTTGTGGTAAAAGGTTATACACAAGAAACTGGGATTGACTATACAGAAACTTTCTCCCCAGTGGTAAAGATGATCACTGTTAGAGCCCTAATCCGCACTGCAGTGAAAAAAGGATGGGACCTCTATCAATTGGATGTCAACAATGCATTCTTGCATGGAGACCTACATAAGGAGGTTTACATGGAGATTCCATAGGGTCTGAAGGTAGAAGACACACAACTTGTGTGCAGGTTAAGGAAGTCCTTGTATGGCCTTAAGCAAGCCAGTAGACAGTGGTATGACAAGCTAGCGAGTCTCTGTATTCTACAGGTTTCAAGTATTCAACCAATGATTACTCCTTGTTCTACAAAAAGCAAGGTGAGTCATCAGTTTTTGTAGCTGTATATGTTGATGATGTGATTCTTACTGGAACTAATCTTGAGGAAATTAGAGCACTGAAGACTTATCTGCACAACCAATTCAAAACAAAAGACTTGGGAAAGTTACATTACTTTTTGGGGCTAGAGATACTTTACAAGGATGATGGAGTATTGGTGTCCCAAAGGAAGTTTATCACTGATCTTTTGAAGGAATATGATTGTATGGGGTACTCTGCTGTTTCATCTCCATTGGATTCATCAATCAAGCTGAAAGATGAAGAGGGCCCCTTAATGTCTGATCCATCATACTATAGAAAACTAATTGGAAAGCTTAACTTTCTCACAAACACAAGGCTAGATATAGCATACAGTGTACAACATCTAAGTCAATTCATGCAGACGCCAAGAGAGCCTCACTTGAAAGCTGCTATACATGTACTTAGGTATCTGAAGAAAGACCCTACACTGGGCATTTTTCTGTCCAATGATCCTTCTTACAAGATCACAACCTACTGTGATTCAGATTAGGCAGTATGTCCTGACTCAAGGAGATCTGTAAGTGGGTATCTAGTGTTATTTGGAGGAAGCCCTATCAGCTGGAAGTCGAAGAAGCAAACTACTATTTCATTATCCTCTGCAGAGGCAGAGTATAGATCACTGAGAAAGGTAGTTGGGGAATTGGTATGGGTGCAAAGGTTATTGGAGAAGCTCACAGTCTCATGTCCTGATCCCATTCAAGTGTTCTGTGACAGTCAAGCAGCAATACACATTGCTAAAAATCCAGTATTTCATGAAAGGACAAAACACATATAGGTTGACTGTCATTTTGTGAGAGATAAACTACGTGATGGGTTGATCACACTTCACCACATTTCCACTCATGATCAATTAGTTGATATTCTAACAAAAGCTCTTACAGGAATCAAACATTCAGATCTTCTACACAAGTTGGCAGTGAAACCTTCACTTCCAACTTGGGGGGG
>MU703175.1:8180-52552 GCA_026770625.1 Nicotiana glauca
AATAGCATCTAGCTAACTAAAGGGTAGAGTGAGAGGGAGACTCTCCGGTCTGCGGACACGGCAGATATACCTCAAGTCTCTGAAATGCTCTCTGCAGCTACTGATAATGCGCCTGCGTAGAGGTAACTGGATCTGCACATGAAAAACATGCACTGAAGAGGCGTGAATACACCACAGCGGTACTCAGTAAGTGCCAAGCCTAACCTCGGTTGGGTAGTGACGAGGAAAGGTCAGGGCCCTACTGAGACAGAAATAATAAAATAGCAAGATATTAATATTATTGAAGTCTGATGAAAACTAATGAACACAGCGATGTGATAAGACAGATCAATGAAATATAGTACTGCAAGACAAAATAGAAACACAGAGTAATTACAGCAAAATTACAAGAATACCGACGAGGGTCTTCCAGGGTACCGTCCTGTAGCCCTTTTCTCAACTGTCTAATGGAACTCCCGGGTTACCGTCCCGTAGTCCACATCTCATATCAATATCAAAGGATCTCCCGAGATACCGTCCCGAATCCAATTATCAGTGTGCAGGGGGATCTCCCGGGATACCGTCCCGTAGTCCTAAAATAAAAGTGCAGGGGGATCCCCCGGGATACCGTCCCGTAGTCCCAAAGTAAAATGTAGGGGGATCTCCCGGGAATCAAACCCGTAGTCCCAAAGTAAAATGCAGGGGGATCTTTCGGGAATCAAACCCGTAGTCCCAAAGTAAAATGCAAGGGGATCTCCCGGGAATAAACCCGTAGTCCCAAAGTAAACAAACAAGGGAGAGCTGCCGGAATCCCGCATCCGTAGTCCCAATGGAAATGCGCAACCAATATCAAAGAAATATTCAGAATTTGAAGTGCAACAATACAAGGCAACAAATAATACTGGCCTAACATGCTCCACATAACCACAATTAAGATAATTTAAACACATAGGCAACTTGGATCAATTAAACATGCTCTTCTACGCTAGCGCAGGCTATAATAGCAAGTAAAGTGAAGCAATTATGAAAGAAAATCCAAATCAAGTATTTAAGTAAAAATTCGAGTTTCAACAATTAGCTCAAGTACACGCTCGTCACATCACGTACAAGGCATTAAATTACCAATTATCACATCCTAAGGGACGAAGTCCCCCACACAAGGTTAGACAAGCCTCTTACCTCGAACCGGTGCGAAATCAACTAGGGAACGATGCCCTTGCCACGAGTATCCAACTCCAAATGGCCCAAATCTATTCAATTCAATTACAAATCATAAATAATATTGCAAACAACTGATTCCACTACTGAAATTAAAGCTAGGGCGCGGAAATAGGTAAAATGACCAAAATGCCCCTCCAGCTCACATCTCGGAGTCGAATAATTTTCACATTTTCAGAACCCTCGTACTCTCACGAGTATAACCATATAAAAATCTCCCAAATCGGAGGTCAAATGCTCACTCAAAATCACAAAATTAAACCTAAGAAGTTTCACCCATTTTTCTCAATTTTAGACCTTGAATTTGAATTCTAATGGTTGATTTAGCTAGGAAATGATGGAATATAACTAGAAAGGATCAAAGCAACATTACCCAAGGATCTTCTCTTCAAAATCCCCTAAAAATTGCCTTCTTCCGAGCCCTCAATTGATTTTTCTAACTTTGAAATAAATCCTCGGATTAACCTTTTTTCAGTCTTATGATTTCCGCTTTTGCGGTCCAGGGACCGCTTCTGCGGTCCCGCTTCTGCAGTGGGAGTAACCGCTTTTGCGGTTCAGCTTAAGAGGGCAGGGACCGCTTCTGCGGGCTAAATACCGCATCTGCGGTTCCGCTTACGCGGGAAGGAGACCGCTTCTGCGGTTCTCCTGGGATGGAAAAATTTCCGCTTATGCGAAAAAATGGCCGCTTATACGGTTCCACTTATGTGGTGAAGAAGCCGCTTATGTGGCTCCGCTTCTGCGGCTCCAGGACGGCAGAAGCAAAAATACCAGAAGCCTGCTGCAACTTTTTCCTTCTAACTCCAAACTTTGCTCGTTGAGCATCCGAAATCATCCCGGGACCCCCGGGACTCCAACCAAAAGCACCAATACCACCTAATACCTTATTAGAACTTGTACCAATCCTCAAAACACCTCAAACAACAACAGAAACCCGATTAAATTAAGGATTCAAGCCTAAGAACTTCAAATTCTAACCAAATACGCTTTCGATCAAACACCTAACCAAACCTCGTCCGAATGACTTGAAATTTTGTACACACATCCCAAATGACATGACGGAGCTACAGCAACTTCTAGAATTCAAATCCAACCCTCGGATCAAAAACTCACTATCGGACCGGAAACTTCAAAAATTCAAACTTCGGCATTTCAAGCCTAAATGAGCTACGGACCTCCAAATAACATTCCGAACCCGCTCCTAACCCCGAAATCACCTAACGGAGCTAACGGAACCATCGGATTTCCATTTTGAGGTCGTCTTTATACTGTTCCGGATACCGGCTATTTTTCAACTCTTAAACTCTCCTTTAGGGACTAAGTGTCCCAAAATAATCCGAATCCTAATACCGAACGTCCCGACAAACCAAAATAGCAGAAATGAACTTAGGGAAAGCAGTTAATGGGGGATCAGGGCATAAATTCCAAAAACGACCGGCTGGGTCATTACAGACCATGTGACAATGAGAGCAAATATGTCATTTTTTTACTATCATTGCATTTGTGTAATCTTGCAACCTAGCAAGATCAAGCACATAGTTCAGCAAATAATATTTACATAGTTGGTTTGAAAAATATTAATGTTAACTAGTACTCACATTTTCTTTTAACCAATCAATGAATTGCATATCAGAATTTTCTTGAGATGTATCAACTGGAGTTAGTGAAAACTATCAACAACTAATTAAAGCATAATAACATATCATTTTAATTAAAAAAATAGAGAAGGTACATAAAAGTAAATTATTGAAACAAGTCATTACTTACTCGATCAATGGTTGAATTTTATCACAATTTTTCAAAATATAAATATATGCTTGCTCCAGTTCATTTGAATCAAGTTTGTGTGATTTGCCACCTCTTAAAGCTCTTCCGGGTTGACAAAAAATTGTTAAACCTCCATCAGATTCTATAATACCTTCATTATAATTTCGATCAAGGCGATTAAACTTTATTTTCATTGCAGTATATACCTTGAACATAACGTCATACATTCAATTACTAAATATCTGTGATGACCCAGCAAGTCATCTTAAGAATTTATGCCCTGATCCTCTATTAACTATTTTTCCCATGTTTATTTCTGCTATTTTGACTTGCCGGGATGTTCGGTTTTAAGTTTTGGAGAGTTTTGGAACACTTAGTCCCTAAATGAGAGCTTAAGTGTTGGAAAGTTGATCGTAGTCGGAACAGTGTATAGTCGGCCTCGGAATGGAAATCCAATGGTTTAGTTAGCTTCGCTGGGTGATTTCGGGCTTAGGGGTGTGTTCAGATTGTGTTTTGGAGGTCCGTAGTTAATTTAGGCTTGAAATGAGAAAGTTTTCGGTTTGATAGTTAGATTTTGATCGGAGGGTCAGAATGGAATTCCGAGAGTTGCAATAGTTCCCTTGTATCATTTGGGATGTGTGTGCAAAATTTTAGGTCATTCGGATGTGGTTTGGTTGGATTTTTTATCAGAAGCGTAATTTAGAAGATTTTGGAATTCTTAGGCTTGAATCCGATGAAAAATTGGTGTTTTGATATTATTTGAAGCGTTCCGAAGGTTGAAATAAGTTTGAATGATATTTTAGGATTGGTTGGCATGTTTGGTTGAGGTTCCGAGGGCCTTAGAATGATTTCAGATGGTTGACGGAAGGATTTTTTAGCTTAGAGTTGCAGCTTCAGCTGCTGGCTTTCTGTCATAATCACACCTGCAGCTTGGGTCCTTCAGCGGTGCCGCAGAAGCGGCTAAGTATCCACAGAAGCAAGTTTAGGCCAAGCTCCAGGATATCACAGGTGCAATTGGGTTTTCGCACATGTGGTGTCGTAGATGCGGCCAAGCGACCGTAGATGCGGACCCAACTTGTTAAGTGACTTTTTGCACCTGCGAAATCGTAGGTGCAGGACCGCAGATGCACGTCCAGGACCTCAGATGCGGAAACAGCTGAGCAAAAATATGAAATTTCGAGGGTTTAGTTTCAAAAGTTGGAAAATTAATTGGGAGCTCGGGGTAGGCGATTTTGAGAGAGATTTTTACCCGGGTGTTTTGGGTAAGTGATTATTACTCATTTGTGATTGTATTCAATGAATATATACTTAAATTCATCCTTTAAATTTGAATATAGGGTGGAAATATTTAAGAAAAGTTGGAAAAGGTTCTTAGACCTAATAATTGAATTTGGATCATGATTTGATGTCGAATTGGGATAATTTTGATAAAAACGAACTCGTGAGAGTGTGAGGATTCTAGAAATGCAAATTTTACCCGAGAGATGCGGGCCCGAGGGCATTTTGGTCATTTTTCCTAATTCTGCGTATTAGCTTAGAATTTAATTGTACAATCAATTACTTGAAGTGTTATTTACAATATGCAATTGAATTGAATAGATTTGGTATATTTGGAGTCGAGTACTCGTGGCTACAGGACGGTATCCTAGAAGATCCCCGATTGATATTATTGGTGTTGAGCTATATTTCCTTCTATGTTTACATTGCCTCTGTATAGTTGTTGCTGTCCTTTATATCCTGTGTTACTTTTACTACTGTACTTATTTATACTGCTCTGTTCTGCACCGCCTCGTCACTAGCCAACCGAGGTTAGGCTTGGCACTTACTGAGTACCGCTGTGGTATACTCATGCCCTTTCTGCGCATGTTTTTCGTGTGCATATCCAGGTACTTTGACTCAGTCCTATCACCCCTGAGGCGAGGCGACTGCTCTAGCGACTTCGAGGTACGTCTGCCGCATCTACAAACGAGGAGTCCCTTTCTATTCTTGCTTTTTAGTATTAGCCCTTCTGTATTTTCTGTTCTTGTTAGACATTCTGGAGTTAGAGCTATGTAGTATTTCTTAGCTTGTGATTTGTGGGTTTCCTGTCTTGGAAATAAGTATTGGTTTTGAGAGTTAAATACCGTGTATGCCGAGCGACACCTTAAAACACTGTTGATTCAGTTCCAGTTGTACGGTAGCACTCCTTCAGAGGATGAGCAGCGGAGACTTGAAAGATGTCAGTATTGATACCCCTTTAGTTGATTCAGTTCTAGTTGTACGACACATTTTTGATGTGTTTCTAGCTGATCTTCCAGGCATGCCGCCTGATAGAGATATTGATTTTAGCATTGATTTGTTGCCGGGCACTCAACCTATTTCTATTCCTCTGTATCATATGGCTCCTTCTGAGTTGAAGGAGATGAAGGATCAGTTGCAGGAATTGCTTGATAAGGGTTTTATTCGACCCAGTGTATCATCTAGGGGTGCTCGTGTCTTATTTATGAAGAAAAAGGGTGGTTCTATGCATATGTGTATTGGTTATCGCCAGTTGAACAAGGCTACAGTGAAGAACCGTTATCCTTTGCCTCATATTGATGATCTATTTGACTAGCTTCAAGGCGCACGGGTATTTTCTAAGATTGACTTGCGCTTAGGTTACCATTAGTTGAAGATCCGGGAGCTAGATATCTTGACGACTGCTTTCAGGACTCGGTATGGTCATTACGAGTTCCTTGTTATGTTATTTAGGTTGACCGATGCCCCAGCAGTCTTTATGCATTTGATGCACAATGTATTCCGGTCATATTTTGACTCTTTTGTCATTGTCTTTATTGATGACATTCTGGTGTATTCCCGGAGTCGAGAAGATCATGAGCGGCACCTGAGGACAGTGCTGAGACTTTGAGGAAAAAGAAGTTATATGCAAAGTTCTCAAAATGTGAGTTTTGGTTGGATTCCGTGGCATTCTTAGGCCACGTGGTATCGAGTGAGGTTATACAGGTGGATTCGAAGAAGGTAGAGGCAGTGTTGAGTTGGACCAGGCCATCCTCAGCCATAGAGATCCATAGTTTTCTTGATTTTGTGGGTTACTACCATCATTTTGTGGAGGGTTTTTCACCGATTGCAGTCCCTATGACCAGACTAACACAGAAGAGTGTTCCGTTCCAGTGGACGAAAGAGTGTGAGGCGAGCTTTCAAAAGCTCGAGACAGCTTTGACTACAACCCCAGTTTTGATATTACCTATAGGTTCGGGGTCTTACACTGTCTATTGTTATTCCTCGAGGATAAGCCTTGGATCAATTTTTATGCAAGACAGTAGGGTGATTGCCTACGCGTCCAGATAGTAGAAGGTATATGACAAGAATTATCCGATTCACAACCTTGCGTTAGCTGCCATTGTTCACGCCCTGAAGATTTGGCGCCATTATTTATACAGTGTGCCTTGTGAGATTTACACTGACCATTGGAGCTTGCAGCACCTGTTCAAGCAAAAGGATCTAAATTTGCGCCAGAGGAGGTGGTTAGAGTTGCTGAAGGACTACGATATCACTATTCTGTATCACCCGAGCAAGGCAAATGTGGTGGCCGATGCTTTGAGTTGTCGGGCAGAGAGTTTGGGGAGTTTGCTTATTTACTAGCACCGGAGAGGCCTATGGCGATAGATGTTCAGGCCTTAGCCATCCAGTTTCTGAGATTGGATCTTTCGGAGACTAGTCGGGTTCTAGCTTGCGTGGTTTCTCGATCTTCTTTATTTGATTGTATCAGGGAGTGTCAGTATGATGACCCTCATTTGCTTGTCCTCAAGGACAAGGTTCATCATGGTGATGCCAGAGATGTGACAATTGGTGAGGATAGAGTATTAATGATGCAGGGTCGGGTTTGCGTACTCAATGTCGATGGGCTTCAGGAGTTGATTCTAGAGGAGGCCCACAGTTTGCGGTATTCCATTCATCTGGGTGCCACGAAGATGTACCAAGATTTGAGGCAGCACTATTGGTGGAGGCGGATGAAGAAAGATATTGTTGGGTTTGTAGCTTGGTGCCTCAACTGTCAGTAGGTGAAGTATGAGCACCAGAGTCCGGGTGGGTTGCTTCGGTAGATAGAGATTCCGGAGTGGAAGTGGGAGAGGATCACCATAGACTTTGTAGTTGGGCTTCCGCGGACTTTGAGAAAGTTCGATGCTATTTGGGTGATTGTCGATTGGCTGATCAAGTCCGCTCACTTTATTCCTGTGTGTACTACTTATTCTTTGGAGCGGTTGGCGGAGATCTATATCTGGGAGATTGTTCATCTGCATGGTATTCCAATTTCAATCATTAATGTACTTAGTTCTCATGAGTTGGGTACTCGGGTAGAGTTGAGTACAGCATTTCACCCATAAACTGTCAGACAGTCTGAGCGCACTATTCAGATTCTTGAGGATATGCTATATGCATGTGTGATCGAGTTTGGAGGGTCTTGGGATCAGTTCTTGCCATTGGCGGTGTTTGTATAAAAAAATAGTTATCAGTCCAACATTCAGATGGCGCAGTATGAGGCTTTATATGGTAGGCAGTGTAGATCTCCGGTAGGTTGCTTCGAGCTAGGTGAGGCTAGATTATTGGGCACAGACTTAGTTCGTGATGCTTTGGAGAAGGTTGAGGTGATTCAGGATAGACTCCATAAAGCCCAGTCCAGACACAAGAGCTATGCGGACCGGAAGGTTCGTGATATTTCCTTTATGTTTGGAGAGTGAGTTCTGCTTCGGGAGGGAAGTTGAGTCCGAGGTTTACTGGCCCGTTTGAGATATTGAGGCGAGTTGGGGAGGTTGCTTATGAGCTTGCCTTACCTCCCAGCTTGGCAGGAGTTCATCCGGTATTTCATGTTTCGATGCTCCAGAGGCATCACGGTGATCCGTCGCACGTGTTGGATTTCAGTTCAATCTAGTTGGACAAAGATTTATCCTATGTTGAGGAGCCAGTGACAATATTGGACAGGCATGTTAGAAAGCTGAGGTCAAAGAACATTGCGTCAGTGAGGTTTAGTGGCGAGGTTAGCCGGTTGAGGAGGCGACCTGGGAGACCGAGCAGGATATGCGCAACCGTTACCCTCATCTTTTCACTGCTTCAGGTATGTCTCTATGCTCGTTGAGGATGAACGAATGTTTATGTGTAGGAGGATGTGACGACCCGACAGGTCATCTTAAGAATTTACGCCCCGATCCCCTATTAACTATTTTCCCCATATTTATTTCTGTTATTTTGACTTGTCGGGATGTTCGGTTTTAACTTTCAGAGAGTTTTGGGACAATTAGTCCCTAAATGAGAGCTTAAGTGTTGGAAAGTTGACCGTATTCAGAACAGTGTACAGACAGCCTTGGAATAGAAATCTGATAGTTCCGTTAGCTCCGTTGGGTAATTTCGGGCTTAGGGGCGTGTTCAGATTGTTTTTTGGAGGTCCATAGCTAATTTAGGCTTGAAATGCCGAAAGTTGAATTTTTGAAGTTTCTGGTTTGATAGTGAGATTTTGATTCGAGGGTCAGAATGGATTTCTAAGAGTTGTAGTAGTTCCGTTGTATCATTTGGGATGTGTGGGCAAAATTTTAGGTCATTCGGATGTGGTCTGGTTGGGTTTTTTTTATCAAAAGCGTAATTTAGAAGATTTTGGAATTCTTAGGCTTGAATCCGATGAAAAATGGGTGTTTTGATGTTGTTTCAAGCGCTTCGACGATTGGATTAAGTTTAAATGATGTTTTAGGATTGGTTGGCATATTTGGTTGAGGTCCCGGGGGCCTTGGGATAATTTTGGATGGTTAACGGAAGGATTTTGTAGCTTAGAGTTGTAGCTTCAGCTGCTGGCTTTCTATCATAATCGCACCAGCAGTTTGGTCCCCACAGGTGCGGCGCCGTAGAAGCAGCTAAGTGGCCATAAAAGCGAGTTTGGGCCAAGCTCCAGGATATCGCAGGTGCAGTTGGGTTTTCGCACATGCAGTGCTTCAGATGCAGCCAAGCGACCGCAGATGCGGACCTAGCTCGTTAAGTGACTTTTCGCACTTGTGATGCATTCTTTTGTAGGTGCGGGACCATAGATGTGCTCCCAGGACTGTAGATGCGGAAACAACTGGGTAGAAATACAAAATTTCGAGGGTTTAGTTTCAAAAGCTGAAAAAATAAATTTGGGAGCTCGGGATGGGCGATTTTGAGAGGGATTTTCACCTGAGTGTTTTGGGTAAGTGATTCTTACTCATTTTTTATTGTTTTCCATGAATCTATTCTTAAATTCATCCTTACAATTCGAATTTGGGGTGGAAAAATTGAAGAAAAGTTGGAAAAGCTTCTTAAACCTAACAATTGAATTTGAATCACAATTTGATGTCGGATTGGGATAATTTTGATATAAATGAACTCGTGAGAGTGTGAGGATTCTAGAAATGTAAATTTTACCTGATTCTGAGATGTGGGCCTGAGGGGCATTTTTGTTATTTTACCTAATTCCGCGTATTAGCTTAGAATTTAATTGTAGAATCAGTTACTTGAAGTGTTATTTACAATATGCAATTGAATTGAGTAGATTTGGGTTATTTGGAGTTGAGCAGTCGTAGCAAAGACGTGGTTTCAGGTTGATTTTGAGCTGGTTCGAGGTAAGTGACTTGCCTAACCTTGTGTGGGGGACTTTTCCCTTAGGATTTGATATATTTGATAATTGGAATGCCTTGTACGTGAGGTGACGAGTGCGTACTTGTGCTAATTGTTGGAAATCCGATTTTCATTAAGTAATTACTAGTATGTTTTCTTTTCATGTCCTATTACTTGTATTATTAAGCATGTTGTTAGCTTAGGAAAACATATATAAGTGATTCAATTGCCTTACTTGCTCAAACTGCTTTTTTTGAATTCTGTGTAGCATGCTAGGCTAGACTATTTGTTTGCCTTAATATGAAGATTGGCATTTTAGATTATTTCTCCTGTTGTTGTTGTGTATTTACATTGGAACTACGGATGTGGGATTATGGTAGCTCCCTCTTTGTCTGTTTACATTTGGGACTACGAATGTGGGATTCCGGTAGATCCCCTACATAGTTATATGGAACTACGGGAATGCACTCCGTAGATTCCCCCAGTACTGGGTATTTATGTTTGGGACTACGGAACGTGATTCCGGTAGATCCCTCGTGCACTATGAGCTGCACTACGGGACGGTATCCTGAAAGACTTATTGGATATGTATATTTTGGACTACAGGACGGTATCTTAGAAGATCCCTGATTGATATTATTGGTGTTGAGCTGTATTTTCTTCTGTGTTTACGCTGCCTATGTATAGTTGTTGTTGTCCTTTATATCTTTTGTTACTTTTACTGTTTTACTTATTTATACTGCTCTGTTCTGCACCATCGAACTTTATCTTTTATTTAACCTCAGTAGGGCCCTGACCTTCCTCGTCACTACCTAACCGAGGTTAGGCTTGGCACTTACTGAGTATCGCTGTGGTATACTCATGCCCTTTTTGCGCATATTTTCGTGTGCAGATCCAGGTACTTCGACTCAGTTCTATCACCCCTGAGGCGAGGCGACTGCTCTAGCGACTTCGAGGTATATCTGCTGCGTCCGCAGACCGAGGAGTCCCTTTCTATTCTTGCTTTTTAGTATTAGACCTTCTGTATTTTCTGTTCTTGTTAGACATTCTAGAGTTAGAGCTATGTAGTATTTCTTAGCTTGTTATTCGTAGGTTTTCAGGTCTTGGAAATAAGTATTGGTTTTGAGAGTTAAATACATTGTATGCCGAGCGGTACCTTAAAATGTTGTTTATTACTTTATTTATGCTTTAATTTGGTTTTTCTTCCGCAATTTAGTCTTACCTAGTCGTTGGGACTAGGTGCCGTTACGATGGTTCATGGAGGGCGAACTGGGATCGTGACATTATCCCTCTACAATAGAACCTTCTGCGCAAGCCCTATTACGAATATATGGTTCAATAAAGTAT
The DNA here is from genome assembly GCA_026770625.1 of Nicotiana glauca. Lineage (NCBI taxonomy): Eukaryota > Viridiplantae > Streptophyta > Magnoliopsida > Solanales > Solanaceae > Nicotiana > Nicotiana glauca. Next base: position 19,086 of record MU703175.1, read on the forward strand.
ATATATCGCTCCATTGGATACATCCATATATATTGAGAAGGTCCAGCAATCTTAGATTTATTATCTAAATGAATTGGCAAGTGCTCCATAACATCAAAAAATATAGTAGGGAAGACTTTTTCTAGTTTGCACTCAGTTATTGGGATTTGGCAATCTATCTGCTCTAATTCATCCACTCTTAAACATTTCGATCCAAGCACGTTGAAAAACAAAGACAACTCAATAAGTGGTTCACACACAAATTTGCATAGCATGCCCTGTAGAGCAAGTGGGAGTCAATATTGTAGAAGAACATGGCAATCATAACTTCTTAAACCTAAAATTTTGCGATCTTTAAGGTTGACACACTGGGAAATATTTGATGAAAATCCATCTGCATCATTTAATTTCTTCAAGAAACTAAAAAACCTGTGCTTCGCTTTAGGAGATAATGTGTAATATGTCGTTGGTAAGTCATATTTATTCCCAATTTTTATTGGATACAATTTTTTCCTAATGTTTATTGCTTGCAAATCCAACAGAGTGTTTATGGTGTCTTTGGTTTTTCCTTTGATATTTAAGATTATCCCCAAAATATTATCACATATATTTTTCTCAATGTGCATTACATCTAAGTTATGCTGCAATAAAATAGTTTTCAAATATGGAAGATCAAAGAAAATACTCTTCTTGTTCTTATTATCACTCCTACTCTCGTGTGATATTTTAATCTTCTTCGTTGGATATTTTTTTAGTTGTAACCCATCTAAATCAGCCACTTGATCAAGTATATCATCACCAGATAACTATTTTGGTGGTAATCTTCGCTCCATAGTACCATCAAATGATGTTTTATCATTCCTCCATTTGTAATTAGGAGGAAGAAAGCGTCTATGGACCATATAGCACTGCTTTTAAAATTTTGTAACCTAATTTAGTGAGTTTCTTTATTGTATTATGGGCACGCTAGTTTTTCCTTTGTACTCCATCCAGACAAATTTTCATAGGCAGGAAAGTCATTAATGGTGCATAAAAAGATGCATGTAACACAAAGTTTTATTTTGTTGACGCATCAAAGGTCTCCACTCCAAATTCCCACAATTCCTTTAATTCCTCTATCAAAGGATGGAGATAAACATCAATAGCATCTCTAGGACTCTCAGGACCATGAATAATCATTGATAAAATGAAAAAAAGTTCTTCATGCATAGCCAATATGGTAAACTATAAGAAATAAGTACCACGAGCCAAATGCTATATGTAGTTTTGGAATTTCCAATTGGTTGAAAACCATCTCTAGCAAGTCCAAGTCGAACATTACGAGGCTCGAATGGAAAAGATTGATGAAGTTCATCAAACGTTTTCGGCATTGAATTAGACAGGTGCCTCATTATTCCATCATCAACTCTTTTGTCATGGTGCCATCTTATCAGAGAAGATATTTTCGAGGACATAAATAATCTTTGAAGTCTTGGATTTAGAGGAAAATAATGTAAAATCTTGTATGGTATCTTTTTCCCACTTTTAAATTTGGTTTTTCCGCTATATTTATCCTCCTTCCATCTAGATACACCACAAACTTTGCGAGACTCAAGAGACTTATCATCCTTGTAGTATAACATACAATCATTCTTACATGTATCAATCTTCTTGTAAGAAAGTCTTAGGAGCCGAATTACCTTATTTGCTTTGCAGTATGAATCTGGCAAGTTTGATCTATCCGGCAATAAATCTTCCTCCAAGAGCTTCAACAACATTGTGAATGACGTGTTACTCCAATTACCAATACTTTTGATATGAAGAAATTGTACCAAAGTAGAAAGTTTAGAAACTTTTTAATCTTAGTACAATGGTTGCTCAAAATCTTTTAAGATTCTATAGAATATTTTTGCTTCAATAGTTGGTTCCTCCTAAAACTTCTCATCACCATCATTGTTCATATTGTCTCCTTTAAAAGTGGGATATAAATCTCTTAAAATTTCATATATTTCATCCTCACCATCACCCTCTTCATTGATCTTATCATCTACAAATTCATAATCTGAAGAAGACTCACCTAATTACTCCCTATGGTGATACCAAAGGGTATTATTTTGGACTATTCCATGTACTACTAAATGTGACCGAACCAGCTCACGTGTTCCTGAATTTTATTATAGCATTTGACGTATGGACAAAGTATTTTGCGTATTTCTCCCAATCTTTTAAAAGCATAATCCAGAAAGTTCTCCACCCCAAGTATGTAAGTGTTATCAAGTCGATCATGAATAAATTTCATCCATTGTTTATCAGGTGCCATAATCTAGTGCATACACAAAATTGATAAACATATATAGTAAACTAAAAAATATTAGTATAGCAATGAACAAGAAATGAACATAAACGAATAAAAATATTTTAGTCACATTTACTAAGGAATATTAGTCAATCTACTTTCGAAGATTATTTTTATAATCCGTTTGAATAATTTTTCACATCCACCATTTTACTGGCCTATAACCCAAGTAACGGTTTTAATTTTTACAATAAAGGATGAATAAATATGTTAAATTTTAGTACTTTTAAAAATTAAGGATATTTTTTATAAGGATTTTATAAATAAGCTACAAATTAGGGAAACAAAAAAAAAATTACTCTGTATTGATGCTCTTATAGTGTGATTTTTTATTAAGAAAATAGTGTTATTTCAGGAAACAAAATAACCAATCAAGGAATAGAATGTGAAAGAATTTTAAGTGAACGACTAAAATTCAAGTAGAGAAACTGAAAATTTTAGGGCAGAAAAAAATGACTAAGAAAAGGGGTCATGTCTAGTCATATTTTACTTGTTCATTCAACAAATCAAACATGGAATAGTCAAATCAGAACAAATTAATTTTTAAATAAGTCATGTTTTACAAACATTCTTGTGATGACTCAAACTGTCATCACTTGTTTTAAATTAAATTCTATGACTCCGAGGCCTTGAAAACCTCATTTAGAACCTCGATTTGCATGTGCAGTCCGGACGCATAGCCGGAAAGCTTAAATATAAAAATCTGTGAGAAATGATAAGTTTTGATTATAAAATGAGTAAATTTGACTTCGGTCAATATTTTGGGTAAACGGACCCGGACCTGTATTCAACGGTCCCGGAGGGTCCGTAGGAAAGTATGGGACTTGGGCATATGCCTGGAATCGAATTCCGAGGTCCCAAGCTCGAGAAATAAATTTTTGAAAGAAATTGTTTAATAAAATTTGATTAGAACATGTTAGTATCTGACCCGTATTTTGATTCTGGCACCCGGTACAGGTCTTATACATGATTTAAGATGTTTTTGTGAAATTTGGTAAAAAAACGAACGCCGTTTGACGTGATTCAAACCTAAATTGGAAAATTTTGATGTTTTGGAAAGTTTGAAAGAATTTATGAATTTTGAGGTTTAATTCGATGTTTATGATGTTATTTTGGCGATTTGATCGCGCGAATAAGTTCGTAGGATATTTTTGAAGTTGTGTGTATATTTGGTTTGGAGCCCCGAGGGCTCGGATGAGTTCGGGATAGGCTACAGGTGCATTTTTTTTAAGTTTGAAAAATTTGCTGGTGTTTCAGACCTGCAGGCTTCGCAATCGCGAAGCCTGTCTCGCAAATGCGAGATCACAATTGCGAGCCTGCTATCGCAAAAGCGAGAGGTGACCTGGGCAACTTCCTTTTCAAATGCGAAGTCTATGTCGCATATACGACACTCGCTGAAATCCTCTATGATCGCAAATGCTAGGACGCCCTTCGCAAATGCGATGTACGCTGGGATGGCTTGAAGTCGCAAATGCGACTGCTTGTTCGCAAATGCGAAAAAGCCTAGACTTCCTAAGAGTTCGTAAATGTGAACATGGTTTCGCAATTCCCATATCTACAGAGGTCGGGGTTCGCAATTGCAAACCTCCCTGTTCGCATTTCTTTTATCAGAGACCTTCAATTTTACACTTACACGATTTTGAACCCCATTTTTCATATTTTGTCAAACCCGAACACACTTAGGCGATTTTCCAAGAACAAGTCTTCTTCCAAATCAATTGTACGTTAGTTTTTACTCATTTCTTTCAATCATTAACATCATTTAACATGATTTCAACCTAAAATCAAAGATTTTCATGGGGTAAATTAGGTGTTTTTGGTAGAACATAGGTTGTTCAAAAATTGGGGATTTGGACCTCAATTTGAGGTACGATTTCAAAATAAATTATATATTTGAGTTCGTGGGGGGAATGATAATTGGGTTTGGTTCGAACCTCGGGTTTTGACCACGTGGGCCCAGGGGCGAATTTTGACATTTGGGTAAAACTTCGGAAAACTCATTTTCATGCATTGGGGTTGATTCATTTAGTATTTATTAATATAATTAAGTAATTTATGATTAGATACGAGCGAATTGGCAGTGGAATCAAGAGGTAAAGCTATAATTGAGGATTGAGTTGTGTTCAAGGAATCGAGCTAAGTGTTTGGTCTAACCTTAGCTTGAGGGATTAGGAGTTGAGTCCTATTTGCTATGTGGTAATTGTCAAGTACGACGTATAGGCATGGTGACGAGTATATATACGTTGGTGTCTAGTATGACCGTGAGTCTTTAAATTGTGAATATCTTGATTTCGTTCTCTCTCATGCTTGATGATGATTCCTATTTGTTGTGAAAAACTTGTGAAAGAAAATTATGACCTGTGGACATCGAGGAGCATTGGCTTAAGTTATATTACAATTTTGAAAGCATATGAGATGATTTAACCCTTTGGAGCATTGGCTTAAGAGGTAAAGTGAGTTATAAAATAAAAGTGAAAGAAAGAGAAAGAGTTATTAAATTGTTCCCTTGCTGGGATGTTAGGATTATTGATGTTGTACCCTTGCCGAGATTTAATTGTTTAATTGTGTTCCCTTGTCGGGATTTCTATTATTATTTTATTTATTCCCTTGCCCCTTGTTTTTTATTGTTGTTTGGGTGAGGAAGAGTGTTAAGCACGAAGGGTGATGCCATGCATTGTTTGTTTATTGTGAGGAAAGAGTGTAAAGCACGAAGGGTGATGCCGTGCATTATTTGCTTATTGTGAGGAAAGAGAATAAAGAACGAAGGGTGATGCCATGCCACACGATGTACCATTCTGTGCCGATTCTATTGATTAAATGTGAGAAAAGAGAGTAAAAGCACGAAGGGTAATGCCGTGCACGTTTTATTATATCATTGCTTGGTGAGGATGAGAGTAAAACCACGAAGGGTGATGCCATGCACTTGCTACTTTCTGATTCTTTATTGATGTCTGAGTTATGTTGTTTTCTTCGTTATTTGATGATTTTTACTTGGAATTGTTACTTTACCCATAGAATGCTCCCCATCCCATATTGATTGGTTATCTCTGTATCTCTGTTCCGCCGTATATATATACATATAACTACACAGGTTTATGTGATAGTCTGGTCTAGCCTCGTCACTACTTCACCGAGGTTAGGTTAGGCACTTACCAGCACATGTGATCGGTTGTGCTGATACTACACTATGTGCTCTTTTGCATAGATTCAGGTACATGACAGCAGCAGTAGCTTGGGAGCTAGCCTTCAGTCCACTGAGATACTGAGGTAGCCTTGCAGGCGTCTGCAGGCCCGGCGTCTCCTCTATCTTATATTTCATTATGTTAGCTCAAGTATTCGAGACAAACAGTGTTATATTTCTTTCAAACGGTTGTATTTAGTACTCCTAGAAGTCCGCGAGTGATGTGACACCTATTTTTGGGTAGAGGCATATGTTGATTTCCGTATTATTGTTCAAGTTATTTAATTTAAGTCTTCCGCTTTAATTCTATATTTTTATTGTTATTTAAATATTTAACGCTTGTTGTTATGATTGGTAAAAAGGATTTAAAATAAAGGAGTTAGGAGTTTATGATTTGCGGTTTGCCTAGCTCCTACGAGTAGGCACCATCACGACCCTGAGGGTGGGAAGTCCGGGTCGTGACAAGTTGGTATCAGAGCTCTAGGTTACACAGGTCTCACAATTCACAGACAAGCTCAATAGAGTCTGAGGGATCGGTACGGAGACGTCTGTATTTATCACCCAGAGGCTACAGAGTTTGGAAGAGTTTCACATTTGTTCTTTCTCGTCGTGCTGTTTGGTTTCTCAATTTCTATTATGTTCTTTCGCGGATGGCGAGAACACGCGCTTCCTCATCTACCGCTCAGCAGCCTGAGCCCCCGGCAGCAGCACCTACTAGGGGTAGAGGGCGAGGCCGAGGCCGTTCTAGAGGCTAAGGTAGGGGCAGAGCCCAGCCCCGAGCAGCAGCACCTGTAGCAGAGCCTCAGGTTGATTTTGACGAGGAGGTTCCGGCCCCAGCTATTCCGGTTGGCCCAGCTCAGGTGCCAAAGGAGTTCATTGCTACCCCTGTTCTTCAGGACGCTCTGGTTCGATTGGTGGGCCTCATGGAGAGTGTCACCCGTGCAGGCTTGCTTTCTGTAGCACCAGCCACTTCTCAGGCAGGAGGAGGATCCCAGACTCCTGCTACTCGTACTCTAGAGCATGCAGTTCCCCCGATTCAGACTCCAGCAATTCAGCTAGTTGGAGCAGCTCAGCCGGGTGTGGTAGCCCAGGCCGGTGATGGAGCAGCTATGTCTGCCGATGCTTCGTCGAGATTGGATAGGTTAGCCAAGCTCTTCACTACTACCTTCAGCGGTGCATCTACCGAGGATCCTCAAGATTACCTGGATAGCTGCCACAAGGTTCTTTATAACATGGGTATTGTTGAGACCAATGGGGTTGATTTCACTACATTTCGCTTATCTGGATCCGCCAAGACTTGGTGGAGGGATTATTATTTAGCTAGACCAGCAGGGTCGCCAGCCTTGACCTGGGAGCAGTTCACACAACTATTTTTGGAAAAGTTTCTCCCTATTACACAGCGAGAGGTCTATCGGAGATAGTTCGAGCGTCTCCAGCAAGGATCCATGACAGTCACCCAGTACGAGACCAGGTTCATTGACTTGGCTCGCCATGCTCTTATTATACTTCCCACTAAGAGGGACAAAGTGAGACAGTTTATTGATGGGCTCATCCACCGATTCGTCTTCAGATGGCCAAAGAGGCTGGGAGTGAGATATTCTTCCAGGAGGCGGCCAATGTGGACCGAAGAGTTGAGATGGTATCATCACATGGGGGTGGTCATAGAGCAGACAAAAGACCCCGTCAGTCAGGCAAATTCAGTGGTGCCTCGTCTGGAGGCAGAGATTCGTATGATAGGGGCCATCATCCTAGGCCCTTCTAGTTAGCACTCCAGGTTTCTCATGGTGCCTCAGGTGGCCGTAATTCTCACACGCACTATTCTGATCAGTAGACCTTCAGTGCACCACCGCTTTAGAGTTTCCAGGGAGGTCATTCGGTTCGACCAGGTCAGTAGTCTTTGTAGTCGAGGGCTTGTTACACTTGTGGTGATACGGGTCACATTGCTAGGTTTTTCCCTCGAGCACCGAGTAGCTCTCTGCATCAGGGTTCTCGTGCCATGGTTCAGGCACCAGGTGTTCCACAACCCGCCCATCCAGCTAGAAGTGGGGCTAGAGGTGCTAGAGGTGGAGGTAGAGGTCCTAAAGGTGGAGCTCAGACCGCCAGAGGTAGAGGCCGGCATGCAGCAGGCCATCCCAGAGAGGTATATCAGAGTGGTAGGGCCCAACCCTGATGTTATGCTCTTCAGGCCATGCCCGAGGCTGAGGCTTCAGATGTTGTTATTGCAGGTGGTTTTAGTTTGTGATAGAGATGCTTCAGTGTTTTTTGATCTGGGGTCTACGTATTCGTATGTGTCATATTATTTTTCCCCGTACTTGGTCATGCCTAGTGATGCATTGAGTATTCCTGTTTATGTGTCTATACCGGTGGGTGATTCTATCGTGGTCGATCGAGTCCATTGTTGTTGTATCGTGGTGATTGGGGGTCTTGAGACTTGTGTAGATTTGTTGATTTTAGACATGGTTGACTTCGATTTATATTGGGGATGGACTGGTTATCACCCTATCACACTATCTTGGACTGTCATGCCAAGACTGTGACCTTAGCTTTACCGAGTGTGCCTCATTTAGAGTGGAGAGGGACCCCTGGTCATTCTGCCTGCAGTGTTATATTGTATGTGAAGGCTTGTCGTATGGTCGAGAAGGGGTGTTTGGCCTATTTAGCATATGTTCGTGATTCTAGTGTTGAGGTTCCCTCTATTGATTTTGTGCCCGTTGTTTGTGAGTTTCCTGATATTTTCCCTTCAGACGTGCCGGGTATGCCACCCGACAGGGATATTGACTTCTGCATTGATCTGGTTCCGGGCACTCAGCCCATTTCTATCTTGCCATATCGTATGGCCCCGCCGGAGTTGAAGGAGTTAAAGGAATAGTTGCAAGATTTTCTTAAGAAGGGTTTCGTTAGACCCAGTGTTTCACCTTAGGGTGCGCTAGTGTTATTTTTCAAGAAGAAGGATGGGTTAATGAGAATGTGTATTGATTATCGGCAACTTAACAAAGTAACGATCAAGAATAAGTATCCGCTGCCGAGGATTGATGATTTGCTCGACCAGCTTCAGGGTTCCAGGGTATTTTCCAAGATTGACTTGTGATCTGGCTACCATCAGTTGAGTATTAGGGCATCTAATGTCCCTAATATAGCTTTCCGGACTCGGTACGGGAATTATGAGTTCTTGGTTATGTCATTCGGGTTGACAAATGCCCCAGCAGCTTTTATTTTGAGTAGGAAGTCAGCCAGTATGGGTAGTCTTGCTTATATTCCGGTCGGTGAGAGGCCGCTTGCTTTGGATGTTCAGTCTTTAGCCAATCAATTTTTGAAACTGGATGTTTCTGAGCCCAGTCGTGTGTTAGCTTGCACGGTCGCTCGCTCTTCATTATTGGAGCGCATCCGTGATCGGCAGTATGATGATCCCCATTTGTGTGTCCTTAGAGACACGGTGCAACGCGAAGGTTGTTGATACCTAATTTTTCCGTGAATATTTTTTATACTCAAAATATTCTCAACATAGCATATGTATGCACATATAAGCATGCCCAAGAGTTTTGGTATTTTTTCCTATTTTTTAAGATTTTTTAAAATCAATTTACTATCTATTTTAGCAGTACAAAATCCAATAATTATTCCTAGATTATCATTTTTTATTTCCATTCTCATATTTACACCAATATATAATTAAAGTAATTTTTGCATATTTTTACAAATTTTTTGGGTATTTTCTAAGTTAATTTGCATAAATTGCAATTATAGCCTATATTACAATTAACAGTATGTTTATAATTGTAAAATTATTTTCAGTATTTTTAAATTAATATTTATACGTTATTAATTAGTTCAGTACCTTTAATTTATTTTTAAAATCATTTTGACTATTTTATATAAAATAAAAGAAGGAAATTGGCTATTTAACACATAGCCCTTTATTGTTTCAATTTTAGCCGAATTTAACCCCACCCCTATCAGATTTAATTAGACCCAATTGACCCAATACCCAACCAAATCCTCCCCAGCCCAATATCTAAACCAACCCAGCCCAGCTCCGAATTAATCTGAGTCGTTGATCAAATAAGATCAACGGCCCAGATTATTATTCCTTAATTAAACTCTAACCTCCCCCCTTTGACCCCTCATTTTTTGAGACTACTCTCTCTTCTATTTGTCTCTTCCTCTCCTCCTTCTCTCTATAACCTTCTGGTTCCTCTTATCCGATAAACTTCACACTCTCTCCGGCCACCTCCAGCCTCGCCTCTTTTGACCACCAAACGCTTTGAAGCCTTATCTCATTGGTTCCATCCATCCCTGAGACCCCATGAGTCTCCACCATACAAGACGGTCACTGAAGCCTTGCACAATTTTGTTTCCGGCCTTTCTCCGATGGGTTTTTGTTTCACGGTGCTATAAAGACCATTATTTTTAAGTTTCACAGCCAGGTTTCTCTTACTTCTCACTGGTTTCTTATGAAACCTTAATCTCGACCCAAACCTCTTGAATCTCTGTATTTCTAACAATTTTTAACTCACGCCTTTATGTTTTGCACTACTCTCTACTCGATTTTTACGATGGCTCAAGTTTTAAACGTTTTTGTTCCCTTTTTGAAACTAGGGTTTCAGAACCCCATTTTAAAATCACTTTATTTTTTTATTTTGAGTACTAATTCATGATTCTCAGTACTATTTCTAAACATTTTGCTTAAGTCTGATGAAACCTTAGCTTTATATGTTTGTGTTTGTATCATTTGCTAGTTTGTATGTTCTTCTGGGTTCTTTGCTGAGTTCAGTGCTCTTTGCTTTAATTTTATTGCTACTATTTCATCCCTCTACCATTCTGTGTCCTTCACTTAAGGTTTCTCTGATTGTTTACATAGTGATTTTATACTGATTCTTGCAAATCCTCTTCGAGAATGTGATACTTGCCTTATATTGTGATTCTGCATATTTTTCTTATGGTTTGGTACTGGTTTCGAATTGCTTCCTTAATTTGTGGGATACTTTCCTTGATTAATACCGATTTCCTAGGTTTTCAATCTCGTTCATTATTCTGAAAACTATTTTCCAGAATTAAAGTGGTATTTTGCCCTATATGTGTGCGCAAATATGCTGATTGATTTGCCTGACCTATTTACTTAATTTGAGTATCATGCACCTAGTCTTTATTGCATACTTTATGCTATTCTGTTTCCTTATGTGACCATTCCATGCTTTGTGATTTATTTCCTTTTAAATGATTGTTTATTACCGTTTGACTCTGACTCCTTAATTAAAAGGGAGTCCACATATTGATTTGATTATGATTAATGTCGGTTCCTTAATTAGGGACTGCTACCTTGTTTGTTTACTCGTATTCAGTACTATAATTAACCCCCTCCCCGTTCTCTTTTTATAACAACGAACACATTGCATATCACAAAATATACACATCAATCATATTGCTCTCTCTTGTGCTATTTCTCTCTTTTTGCTCTTTTGTGCTGTTGTTGCTCCTTTTCCTGACTGTCATTAGCTAGCAGAAAAGCTAAGGCTAATATTTTGCTTATACTTGACTTTTGCATTCTCCTCTGTTCTCTGATTTCTGGTATGTTCTGATTAAATTCCATGTTCCAAACCAGTGTGGTTATTACTACTTCAGTGTGTTCTATTCCTAATTGTTTTTCTACTTATGCTTCTGTTGTACAACATGTGATTGATTCCTGGTTTGCCTATTGATACTTGCATGCTCATGACTACTGCTTGTTCCTAATCTTACCGGTTATGACTAATATGCTATTACTATTTACTTTTATTTCTAAATCTGACTATTTCAAAGTCTCTTTAAACTCTTTTGATTTTGTGTACTCATGCTTAGTAAGTTTGTATAAAGTCTCTGTATCCTTTGGTGATGTCTATGTGATCTATTTGTCCCCTTCCAGCACTTTGCACTACTCTTAGAGAATAGGTTCTACCCCCTTCGTGTGAGCATTGCTTTGGGTACCTCTGAGTACTCACTGAACTTTGACACACAAGGTGGGTAATCCCACACTGCACCTGTCCTACATTCTATTAAGTGTTTAGATGTTGGTATTGGCCAGGGACCCCAGGGAGCTTTGCCGCACCCAGACCATGGCAAAGGCTGTGAAACTCGAAAGGAGTGAGGCTGGAAGATTGGGCCTGATTGAAGGCTCCCTATAGAATAACTTCTTATTTTTTTCTTTATTACTATAATTTAGCTATCATTAGTTTATAATAGTTTATAAACGAACGATTGGAGGCTAAATAGTGAATATGGGGGGGGGGGGGTTATGCATGTATTGTTTAAATAACATGTAGAAAACATGCTTATAGGATTTTATTCACGTATCTGCTCAATAGAAAACCTGTATTGGACATGCATCTCATTCACTAGAGATCCTACTTTAGGTTCTTACTTTCAGCATGTTATCATGTTCATCTTGCAACCATGATCAGTTAATAACAAGCAAATAATTATAATAAGCAAATAATTGTTGTTGCATTCTCATTGGCATTTAGAAATCATGTTTTAGGAACTCCTATGTGCATTAGATATCCTGTTACTTAGGGTGTCATACTTGTCTGATTTGCAATTGTCAAACACCTGATTAGCATGCTTAACCTAATAATACAAGTATAGCTAACTGTTTGTATACCTTGCTTGAAACTAAAAAAAGGGATCAAATATGCATGTTCACCCTTTAAAATAATTAGGCAATGCATACGGCGCCTAGGCAAACTTTAGGCCTGATAAGAATCAATTAATCATGTTGTTACCAGTTTAAGACTAACCAGTATCTTTAATTTTGAACTCTGCCGCTCCCATTCTTGCTTTGATTCTCTGAAGTTCACTCGGTTTTTATTAAAAATCCTGCTCTATCTTGAAATGATTTTGAAATGGTGTATCTATTTACTCTCACTGAGTTTCTAATTTCTTATGTTTTCAAACTACTGGGCTACCATTTTCTGCCCAGAAACGCGCTATTTAACTTGCCCCACGCCTCGTTATGCTACTGTCACTATTTTATTTTTTAAACCCTGCTTTAATGGTTCTTTTCACTAACTCAACTGCAGTTACCTATTCCTTTTTTTGTAAAAACTCCTATCTTTGAGACCTTGAATATGTTTGAGACGTGCTAATTATGTGTTCACTTGTGGAGGGATCTGTGAGCCTTTATTTGTCTTTGTATGTTCTCTTATGTGCAGTCGTATTTGTTATGTATGTCGCTTAGCATTTTAGCCTTTACACCTAAGGGTTCAGCCTAGTCCTTACCACATAGGAATAGTGGTCCTAAATACCCTCCAGTACTTATAGGACGGGATGGGTAATAGCACGCAATAAGTATTCGTGACCAACTCACGCGTTTAATAACCTTTACGGGGTGGGAAGGATAGAATATGGAGAAGATGACCGATGCGCTAATATCTCATGTAGCCCCTTTTCTGAGGAGCAATTACTGAATATTGCATTGATGTGATCCATATTAATCATAAACCTATGACCCTTCTCCCTTTGTTTGCTTTCATCTCTTCTCGTAAAAATATTCAAATCTTTTCATAAATTTCTGGCCTCCCTACTTACCTTCAAAAGTTTTTAACATATTTGCAATGTTGTATATTTGAACCCTTGATTGTTTACTTGATTATGTGAAGTCACAATATAACATGGCCGGGAACCACACTAGTGGATCTTGAGGGGTGCCTAACAGCTTCTCCTCAAGATAATTTCTAGCCCTTACCCAAACTCTGGTTCTTCAAACTCAAACCCCTTCCTAGTGTCATAGTGCACTTTAATCATTAGGTGGCGACTCTTCACTTTCAAAAACCCAAATCCCGAAAGGGAATAAGTTGTCCTCCCAAATGTCATAAACCCGATTTTGTGAGAAAAATGGAGCGTCGACAGCATGGAGACTCTGCTAGGGATATTCTTTAGGCTTTTACCACTTCATGTTATTTATGACTTTATTGCTTCTTTATTGCTTTTATTTAATGTCTTTATCTCTTTTCTACTTCGAAACTTACTTGGCTCTTTGTTTTCTTTTCTTTAATGCTTTTACCACTTTCCTTCAATATTGTTGTAATTATGAGCTATTATTGTAATCATTACTTTATGAACGTGCAAATACGTGACAACATGTTTCATTCTTGTAATTGCATCTTCAACATCATATTCCACTCGTGCCAAACAAATACCATAGCAACGCTTATAATGAGTGGTTGCGCTCTTCCGATATTAACACCCCCTAAATTTAGTAAAGGCGTATTTGCGGTAAAACCAGTCGATCAGCGGTGCAGTCGACGGTTCCGTTCCTTTACCTCTTGAGTTGTCCACTCAAGGGTAGCGGTTTATTACCTCATAGAAACCTTACTCTATTTAACTGTGCATGCATCATGGTCAAACCTAGCCAAGTCAGTTATGGTATCCACATAATGACTCTTTAAGATAGCATTGTCCAAAGTCCACTGGGTTTCCTTGAAACCCAAACGGATGCCACCATATTCTTTGCATTTATTTGGAGAACTAAATGCCATTTATGCTAATTATTGGTTTAAATAAGTCGAGTCCGACGGGGTAAGGGTCTAACACTTTGTTTTGCAGAAAATGAGGCACGAAGTCCCCAGATTCGGCATGGTAACCAACATTCACCCAAGGTTGCTAAGCTGGTGGGAAGACCTTCACTCTACTGATTAGACTCTCATCCGCAAATATTTGGGAAATTTGCCTTCTCTTTTGGAAATCCAACCCCACAACAAAATCATAGATGCTGCAACTTTATTCTGGGATAGCGACAGATCTGTGTTTCGCTTCGGGACCTTGAAATGGCACCTTTGCTCGAGGAAATAAGAGGGTTATTCGGTGTTCCTTGGGAGACTTCGAGTTTGCTTATGCCAGAAAATCGCAAGGGTAGGGGTTTCCTCAAAATGATAGGACTAAAGAAGAATACAGACTTATTGCTTGAAGGATTCCTACATTCCTTTCGACTATCTGTACAAGAGGAACGGCCATAGCAAGTCCTACCGCATTTAACTTGATGAATTCTCTATCACATCATGGGGCATATCCATAGAAGAGTCTTCGTCTTTATGTTCTGCTTTTTGGGAATGATAGTGTTTCCTATGAAGAAGGCTAGGATCCATACCATACTGGCCATGGTCACCAAGACTTTGATGGAAGGAATTAGCGGGCAGCCTTTTAGCATAGTACCCATGATTGTCGCTGAGATATACCGAGCCCTAGAAAAATGTCAATAAGGCGACAAACACTTTGAGGGATGTAACTTATTACTTCAACTCTGGCTCATGGAGCACCTCCAAAAGGGTGAATATCAGCAAGAGATTCTACACAGAGACTAGGATGATCATATCGCCTTCCATCAGCCAAAACGAATGAATTATATGCCTAACATGTTTGCTCAGCCAGAAGATGCTAAAGGGTTGGTAGAGTTGTTTGAAAATCTGAAAGAAGAAAAAGTGCAGTGGATGTTCGAATGGTTCCATAATGAAGAGTTCATCGTTCGATCTCGGGACGCACCATTTCTTATACTCATTGGTCTGAGAGGAACTTATTCCTATGTCCCTCTCCGAGTCATGAGACAGGCAGGAAGAAATCAGGTCATACCAAAGGTCGACAAGATGAGTCACTTCAGGGCCGACTTTCAAGATGACGATAGCCCTCACAAGTGTCAAGCCCAACACATGTGGCATTGCAAAATCATCTTGGGAAAGGACTCCATAGAACCAGACAGGTACCATGCTAGTTATACTCCCTACTATCCAAGTTGGTTGGAGGACAATCATGACAGGTTAGGACATCCTAGGTTCGTTCGAGGCCACAGAGTCATCGACAAAAAGGCTGAAATACTGGTTAAGTACAATCAATTGTGCAAGAGGATTCGGGAGTGCGAAAGCGAGCACCAGGAAATTCAAGAAGCCCATCAAAAGTTGATTGGAGAATAGAAAGATATGGATGTCAGCGCCAACAAGCGACTAGGGTATTTGGAGCGGGGTTTGGTAGAGTTGGAAAGGAAGTTCATCTAAAGGATCGAAAACTGTAGAATGCTAAGAGAAACGAAGGAGGACACTTGGCTAGAGCCTATATGCTGCAAGGACTACGTGAGCTGGTGAAGCTGTTCGATGAAGCTAAAGATGCCGAGTCTGGGGAAGGTCCCTCTGGGACCAAGTAGTTAGGATCTTTTCTTTTGATTTAAATGTAATAAAGCCAATGGCCATGAGTGACATTTTATTTCCTGCAATTTTTAGTGTCATTTCGGGATTCATCTTATTTTTTATCAATAAAATGAGGCATTTAGTATTATCAGTTCTCCAAATCAACATATTGCTAGGCCTACCTCAGGCACAACGAGACACTCAAATTAGGACACGGTTTATATTCTTGCACTATGTGTTTAAATATTGCAACGTTTTCTTCGCATAACCCTTACTAACTTGTTACCTTGTTATGTTTTTACTTTTGTTCCCCTCCCCAAAAGGTTAGTTCGTGCACTCTAGCATCATCTTCCTACTCCACAAGATCTAAGGGCCCTCCACCTCCTCCTCTTCCTCCGAGTCCTATTAGAAACAAGATTAGAAGAAAAATGGAAGATATAAATAACTCGGTCGAAAGGGTAGAGGTTCCTCAGGGTATTCGGATTTCCAAAGAAAATGCCGCCCAGCTCGAACAAAAGTTATTGAAATTTCAGGAAGAACTGGAGCATGTTCGGAACTTGGCAAACTTATAATTTTCCCTCACTACTCCAGATGTCAACTTTCCCAATGCTCAAAATCCTACAGCTCCACCAAATATCCCAAAACCATAAAAACAACTCGCTCCCCATCAACACTGCAACATATGTCACACTTCAAGCAACACCCCACTGCTCATCCCAGAACCACTAAACTCCACAAATGATCATCTCCACAACACTCCCATATATGTGGAAACCATGCCACACTATACTCAACCAATTTCAAGCACACTTGAGTCTGATGACAAAGACTCTCTTATCAGGAACCTGGCTGCAGAACTCAAGAAGCTGACTAGCCGAGTCCAGGGTGTCGAAGGAAACAAAGGTATCGAGGGGCTAAATTATGAGGACTTTTGCATTCAGGTAGATGTCGAACTTCCTGAGTGTACAGATCTCTCAAGTTAGAGATGTTTGATGGCACAGGGGATCCCAGAGTCCATTTAAGGACGTACTGTGACAAGATAGTTGGATTCGGAAGGGATGAAAAGATTCACATGAAGCTCTTTATGAGAAGTCTGAAAGGGGATGCTCTATCTTGGTACATTAGCCAAGACCTCAAGAAATGGACGAATTGGGTAGGTATGGCGTCCGATTTCATGGACAGGTTCAGATTTAATACGGAAAATGCGCCAGATGTATTCTACATCCGGAACTTAAAGAAGAAACCCACGAAGATATTTCGCGAGTATGCTACTCGTTGGAGATCAGAAGCTGCTAAGGTCAGGCCGGCTTTAGAAGAAGAACAAATGAACAGGTTTTTCGTTCGGGATCAAGACCCACAGTATTATGAGAGGTTGATGTTGATTGAAGGCCGGAAATTTTTGGACATTATCAAGCTAGGAGAGAGGATCGAGGAAGGCATTAAAAGTGGTATGGTCATTAACTTTGAAGCATTGCAGGCCACCAACAAGATTCTACAGTCTGGTGGCGCATCTAAGAAAAGGGATGTGAGTGCCGTGATGGTTGCATAGAGAACGAAATCCCCAATAGAATACCAAGCCTACCGATATCTCCTCTCACATATCAACCTACCCCAAATTACCAAGCACCTTCGCCCTCTTACCAAGCTCCACCACCTAATTACCAATCATCTCTACCCCCCCACATATCAACCTACCTCACTAAGATATTCTCAACCCGCACCAGTCTACCAAGCCGATAATGCTCAGCCCTCTCACTATCAATCACCTCCCACCTGCCAAAAATTCCCTAGACCGCGACCTAACTTTGACCGTGGACCTCCCAAACAATACACTGCCATCGCCGAGCCAATTTACCAGCTGTATGAAAGGCTCAAAGCTGCTGGTTACAACACCCATATCCCTGCCATAACTCCAAAAAATCCTTCCCAATGGGTCAACCAGAACAAAACATGTGCATACCATTCCGACATAAAGGGGCATACCATTGATGAATGTCACTCTCTGAAGGATAAAATCCAAGCTTTAATTGACAACAAGATTATTTTAGCGAAGGAACCTGCTCCTAATGTTCGCAACAACCCCCTTCCCGATCACAAAGGTGGAGGCGTTCATATTATAGAGATAAAAGATGATTGGAACCCTAAAGGATCGATCAGATTGATTGCTGAAGATGGCGAGCTAAAGAATCCAATTGTCACACTTAATCCTATTGTAGTCCAGATCCAGCCTTATGGAGACACTGAAGTGAACATGTCTATACCATTTGAGTTCGAGGCACCTTCTTCTGCAAAGGCGCCAGGACTGGTTGAGGTCGAGTTTGGATCCCCAAAGGCACCTGTACCATTTGAAGTTGCTGTGTTACCTTCCAAAGTAAGGGTACCCATTCCTGTGGCTATGTAAACCATAGCACCATTCCATACAAAGGCCATTCCTTGGGATTACACTGCCGAGGTGAGAAGGAAAGGAAAAACCAAATCTGGAGAAGCAATTGCAGCACAGGGTATGACCAGAACCGGCAGGGTTTATACTCCAGAACATCAAGCTGAGTCCAGCAAGCAAGCCTCTATACGACCAACCATCGCTGAAACTGGGCCTGATGACCTCTGGAGGAAGATACAAGCCAAAGAGTATTCGGCCATCGATCAATTAAACAAGACGACAGCCTAGATCTCTATCTTAGCCCTGCTACAATGCTCTGACGCACATAAAAATGCCTTATTGAAAGTGCTGAGCGAGGCATATGTGCCCAGCAACTTAACTGGAGGAGAAATGGCGAACATGGTAGGGCAAGTATTGGAGAGTCACAAAATCACTTTCCAAGAAGATGAGCTGTCACCAGAAGGGCTGAACCACAACAAGGCATTGCGCATTACTGTGCAATGCGAGGATTATTTCATCACTAGAATTCTAGTTGACGGAGGATCCAGTCTCAATATTTGTCCATTGGTTACCCTCAGAACATTAGGAAAGAGCCTGCAAGAGATCAAGGATGGAGCCATCAATGTCAAAGCTTTCGATGGATCCCAAAGGTCCACTATTAGGGAAATCAGTTTGTGTCTGCAAATGGTACCGACTTTGTTCAATGTTGACTTTCAATTGATAGACATCCCAGTGTCTTACAATTTGCTGTTGGGACGGCCCTGGATTCACGGTGCTGGAGCTGTAGCATCAACCCTAAACCAAGCGGTGAAATTTGAGTGGAATCACCAAGAGGTGATTATTCATGGAGATGGTAGCAATCCTATACACAGTCGCCAGACCATCCCGGCAATAAGAGGAAGAAGGAAAATAGGCGGAGAAACCTACCAACACATTGAGCGGGTCAACGCCATGGACAAGGATAAATGGTGGGACAACAAGATTGAAATCATACTGAATTGGTGTGGATACGAGCCTAGCAAGGGACTTGGCAAAAACCTCAAGGGAATCGCCAAACCCATTAAGCTAAAGAAACATGGCACCACTTTTGGTTTGGGGTATGAATACACTTGGGAGGAGTTCAACCACTAGTCGCCACTATGGGGCAGTCCCTACTACCCACTGTAGCATCTGATACCTCTCCTGGAGCAGACTTTCCAGCCAACAGATGTCATATATGGGTCAGAAGAAGAGGAAGCGTTGGCGGCCATAAGGAATCTATTTTTGGAAGACGACAATATGGACTGCTGTGTCATTTTTTAGGAGGAATGAGAGGAAGGCCCTTCCATACAAGCCATGAGCGTAGGAGCGCGCCTCAATAATTGGTCCATCAAAACGACCAGAGCCCAGAAAGCTTCGAGGTAGCAAGGTTGAACAAAGCACCATGCATTACCTTTTACTTTTTCACTAGTTGATTTCCTTTCCGGAATTTTAGTTTAAAAAATAAGAGCTCCAATGTTCAAAACAATTATGAAATTTATCAAAGCATTTCAGTTTCTTATAAGACTTGCTCTTATTATTTTTTCTATTGCTTACTTTATTTACACAATATTACTATTACTTATCTTGATGAACCGACGATTGTGACATGCAACGAGACAACGCAACAAACGGACATAGACTCAGAAGAGGATGATATACCAGAAGAGATCATTAAAGAGGTTGAGCATTTTGAGAATAGGCCTAAGTCTAACTTGGACGAAACTACGGTTGTAAACTTGGGGGATACAGAGAATGTCAAGGAAACGCGCATCAGTGTTCATCTGTCACCATCGAAAAAGGGAGAGTACACGAAATTTCTAAGGGAATATGAGGACATATTCTCCTGGTCGTATGATGATATGACTGGTCTCAGTACAATTGTAGCTCACAAACTACCAATAGATCCGACATGTCCGCCAGTAAAACAGAAGCTCAGAAAATTCAAACCTGACATGAGTTTGAAAATCAAAGAAGAAGTTACCAAGCACGTCAAAGCCAAGGTTCTCAGGGTAGTGGAGTACCCAACATGGTTAGCCAACATTTTTCTAGTGCTGAAGAAGGATGGGAAGGTTAGAGTCTGTGTCGACTACCGGGATCACAACCGGGCCAGTCCGAAAGACGACTTCCCCCTGCCAAGCATACACATCCTAATTGACAACTGTGCAAAACAAGAGCTGCAGTCATTTGTTGATTGTTTCGCTGGGTATCATCAGATATGGATGGATGAGGAAGACACTGAGAAAATAACTTTTATTACGCTATGGGGGATGTATTGTTACAAAATGATGTCGTTTGGATTAAAGAATGTTGGGGCCACCTATATGAGGGCCATGACTACTATTTTCCACGACATAATACATAAAGATATCAAGGTATATGTAGATGATGTCATCATCAAATCCAAGAAAGCCACTGACCACATGGAAGATCTGAAGAAGTTCTTCAACAGACTAAGAAGGTACAATCTGAAACTGAATCCCGCCAAATGTGTATTTGGGGTTCTTGATGGAAAACTACTTGGATTCATTGTAATTTGACGAGGAATAGAACTGGATCCATCAAAGTTTAAAGCCATTAAAGAATTGCCACCGCCAAAGAATAAGAAAGACATGATGAGTTTCCTGGGGAGACTCAACTATATCAGCAGGTTCATAGCTCAGTCCACTGTCATTTGTGAACCGATCTTTAAAATGTTGAAGAAGGACGCCACTACCAAATGGACTGATGATTGCCAAAAAGCCTTCGATAGAATCAAGGGATACTTGTCAATGCCGCCAGTTTTGGTGCCGCCCAAACTAGGTAAACCTCTATTGCTCTACCTTGCAGTATTGGATGGGGCATTCGGTGGTGTTTTGGGACAACATGACAAAAAGGGGAGAAAGGAGCGGGCCATCTACTATCTCAGCAAGAAGTTCACCCCGTATGAGGCCTGATATTCCCTATTAGAACGCACCTGTTGTGCTCTGACTTCGGTAGCTCAGACGTTGAGGCATTATTTCTATGCCTATACCACTTACCTCATATCAAGAATAGATCCGCTGAAATATATCTTTTAGAAGCTCATGCCCACTGGCAAACTAGCCAAGTGGCAAATTCTGCTGAGCGAATTCGACATTGTCTACGTATCTCAAAAGGCAATCAAGGGACAAGCCTTGGCAGATCATCTCGCCGAGAATCCTGTGGATGGAGAATACGAGTCTCTAAAGACTTATTTTCTTGATGAGGACGTATATTTCATAGGAGAAGATATTGCAGAATCCTATGATGGATGAAGAATGTTTTTTGACGGAGCAGCAAATTTCAAAAGAGTTAGCACAGGAGTAGTCCTAGCATCAGAAACCAGCCAGCATTATCCGGTATCTGCCAAACTCAAGTTCCTGTTCACCAACAATATGGCCAAATACGAAGCCTACATCTTAGGGCTCAAGCTGGCCATTGATATGAACGTTCAGGAGTTACTAGTGATCGGGGATTCAGATTTGCTCATACATTAGGTCCGAGGAGAATGGGCAACCAAGAACTCCAAGATACTCCCTTATCTGCATTATGTACAGGAGTTGAGGAAGAGGTTCGCAAAGACAGAATTTCAGCATGTCCCTAGAGTCCAGAATGAGTTTGCCGACGCATTGGCTACTCTATCGTCTATGATTCAGCATCCAGATAAGAACTTTATAGATCCTATTCTAATAAATATTCATGACCAACCAGCTTATTGTGCTCATGTCGAGGAAGAAGCAGACGGAAAACCATACTTTCATGACATTAAGGAGTATTTGACAACAGAAGGATATCCGGAACTTGCAAATGCTACTCAGAAACGTACACTTCAGAGGTTATCTAACAACTTCTTTCACAGTGGAGGAGTCTTGTACATGAGGACTCCCGTTTGGGATTACTAAGGTGTGTCGAAGCAAAGGAAGCATCCAGGTTGTTGGAAGAAGTTTATGCAGGGACCTGCAGTTCACATATGAATGGTTTTGTCCTAGCAAAGAAGATACTCCGGGCTGGATATTTTTAGATGACTACGAAAACGGACTGCATCCAGTACGTTCGAAAGTGCCATCGCTGTCAGATAAATGCAGACATCATAAAAGTGCCTCCAAATGAGCTTACTGCAACAAGCTCACTGTGGTCGTTCGTCGCTTGGGGAATGGATATTATCGGACCTATCGAGCCTACCGCATCAAACGGGCACAGGTTCATTCTAGTGGCAATTGATTATTTCACCAAATGGGTTGAAGCAGCATCATACAAGGCAGTGACTAAGAAAGTCGTGGCAGACTTTGTCTGCGACCGTATCGTTTGTCGGTTCGGCATCCCAGAGTCAATCATTACTGATAATGGTTCTAATCTTAACAGTGACCTGATGAAAGTAATGTGTGAAACATTCAAGATCAAACACAAGAATTCTATAGCATACAGACCTCAGATGAATGGAGCTGTAGAAGCGGCCAACAAAAATATCAAGAAGATACTGAGGAAAATGATAGAAAAGCATAAGTAGTGGCACGAGAAGCTTTGCTTTGTTGGGGTACCGCACCACAATTCGCACATCAACCGGTGCAACTCCCTATATATTGGTTTATGGTACAAAAGCAGTCATCCCCGCCGAGGTTGACATTCCCTCCTTGAGGATTATGCAAGAAGCGAAACTTGACGATGCATAATGGGTAAAAAGTCGCTACGAGCAGCTAGCTCTTATAGATGGAAAAATGATGAACGTAGATTGCCATGGTCAATTGTATCAGAACAGAATGTCCAGAGCCTTCAACAAAAGAGTCAAGCCGAGATAGTTTACACCAGGACAACTGGTGTTGAAGAAAGTATTCCCGCATCAAGACGAAGCCAAAGGGAAATTCTCTCCCAACTGGCAAGGTCCGTACATGGTTCACCGGTTCCTAACCGGAGGAGCCCTCATACTTGTAGAAATGGACGTAGAAGTTTGGCCAAAGCCGATCAATTCAGATGCAGTGAAGCGATACTATGTGTAACCATTATGACTTCTTTATGATGTAATTTGAACTACGCCTGACCTAATTCCCGTTTAAGAGGAGATGCGTAGGCAGCCTTATGGGTTCGGTCACAAGTTGATCTTCAGCCAGTCATCGCAAGCAGCCGTCGGAAGCACCAGCCCAGTAAACTAGGGCAGAATTTGAGGAGGACCCTTAAAATTTCGAAGAGAGAGGTTGCAAAGGCTTGAACCGCGTCGCAGTTGTCGGTTCATCTAAAAGAAAACTTTTTTTAATTATATGATTACGTTACAATTTTACTAAATCATGCATGTCCATTATCAAAATTGTTTTGTTTAGCAACTCTACCCCAAGGACACACACAGTATCACCGAAACAAGGGCTGAGCAGGACGAGCAAAGTCCATGGGGATACGAACTAACCTTCCCCTCTTTTACAGAACTCACGATTTTTCATTGGATGTAGGCACTCAAGTCATAACATCATCAGATATCTATGCACTTATATAACTCCCATAATCATCACCTAGTTACAATTGCTATCCATACACGACATCCTCAGCAGCCACAATATAGAAATTGATTATCAGCTATAAAGCTATTAGCTAAGAGATTTTACCATTACTTTCCTTTTACATTTCCTGCATTGCATAAGGCTACCTTTCTGCTTTCCGAGACTAAGCATTATCTTCATCTGCATTTCTCTGCAATGCATAAGGCTACCTTTCTGCCTTTTGAGACTAAGCATTGTCTCCATCTGCATTTCTCTGCATTGCATAAGCCTACCTTTCTGCCTTCCGACATTAAGCATTGTCTCCATCTGCATTTCTCTAGATTGCATAAGACTACCTTTCTGCCTTCCAAGATTAAGCATTATCTTCATCTGTATTTCTCTACATTGTATAAGGCTACCTTTCTGCCTTCCGAGAGTAAGCATTGTCTCCATCTGCATTTCTTTGCATTGCATAAAGCTACCTTTCTGCCTTTTGAGACTAAGCATTGTCTCCATCTGCATTTCTCTGCATTGCATAAGGCTACTATTCTGCCCTTCGAGACTAAGCATTGTCTCCGTCTTGCAGGGCCAAAACATCACCACTTTATCTCTCTTTACATTGGCTGAAATATCGCCACTTTGTTTAAATCTCGCATCAGCTGAAAGATCGCCACTTATATTTTACACCTAGCATCAGCTAAAATATCGCCATTTTTTATTTAAGTCTTTACATCGGTTAAAATATCGCCACTTCGTTTAAATCTTGCATCGGCTGAAAGATCGCCACTTATATTTTACACTTAGCATCGGCTGCAATATCGCCATTTTTTATTTAAGTCTTCACATCAGTTGAAATATCGTCACTTCGTTTAAATCTCGCATCAGCTGAAAGATCGCCACTTATATTTTACACTTAACATCGGTTGAAATATCGCTATTTTTTATTTAAGTCTTTACATCGGCTGAAATATCGCCACTTCATTTAAAACTCACATCGGCTGAAAGATCGCCACTTATATTTTACACTTAGCATTGGCTGAAATATCGCCATTTTTTATTTAAATCTTTACATCGTCTGAAATATCGCCACTTAGTTTACATCTCGCATAGGCTGAAAGATCGCCACTTATATTTTACACTTAGCATCGGTCGAAATATCGCCATTTTTTATTTAAGTCTTTACATCGGCTGAAATATCGCCACTTCGTTTAAATCTCGCATCGGCTAAAATATCGCCATTCTGTTTAAAACTTTGCATCGGCTAAAATATTGCCATTTTTATTTTAAGTTTTGCAACGGCTGAAATATCACCACCTTCTGCATTTCATGGGCTGAAAGATCGCCAAGTTATCTAAATGCGTCATTGTTCGAAGGCACCATTTTCATAGCCCGAGAAAGCCATGCCATGATCTGAGGACCCCACTTTTATCTTTTGCATATCATTATTCAAAGGAATCATGATTCGGAGGCATCATCCTCATAGCCCGAGAACATCATTTCATAGCCCGTGAATCCTTACTAAATGTTTCATGGCCCAGGACACCTTAGTCCGAGGACGTCATCCTAACCGTCCAAAGACATCATTCATGGTCCAACGGGAACTTGCATCATGTTTTAAATTTATTCACAACATATGCGCTCGTGTTGTTATTTGCAGGTAAACCAGCTAGCAACGGCCGTGTCAGCGGGAGCGATCCCGCTCCACTTTCCGCAACTCTCTTAAACCCGTAGCAATGCTACCCCAATCCAAATATCTCGTCCGTTCTTGGAAAAATCTCCATCGGCATGTTCCGTCGGCCGGCCCTAAACTACATATGACCTGGTTCCTATAAGACCAGGGATATGTAGGTAGCTCAGGAACCAGAGCTTGGTCAAAACTTTTCAAAATATTTCTTTCGGTCAAAATTGGCCATCATATCTTTACCCGACAACTCTTTCATCCTTCTCGGGTAAAGAGGGGTAGATGTTGATACCCAATTTTTTCCTGTATATTTTTTAAACTCAAAATATTCTCAAAATAGCATGTGTATGCACATATAAGCATGCCCAAAAGTTTTGGTATTTTTTCCTAGTCTTTAAGATTTTTTAAAATCAATTTACTATCTATTTTAGTAGTACAAAATCCAATAATTATTCTCAGATTATCATTTTTTATTTCCATTCTCATATTTACACCAAGATATAATTAAGGTAATTTTTTTCACATTTTTACAAATTTGTTTGGTATTTTCTAAGTTAAATTGCATAAATTACAATTATAGCCTACATTACAATTAACAACATTTTTATAATTGTAAAATCATTTCCAGTATTTTTAGATTAATATTTATGCATTATTAATTAGTTTAGTACCTTTAATTTATTTTTAAAATCATTTTGACTATTTTATATAAAATAAAATAGGGAAATTGGCTATTTAACACATAGCCGTTTATTGTTTCAATTTTAGCCCAATTTAACCCCACCCCTATCAGATTTAATTAGACCCAATTGACCCAATACCCAACCAAATCCACCCAGACTGATATCTAAACCAACCCGTCCCAGCTCCGAATTAATCAGAGTCGTTGATCAAATAAGATCAACAGCCCAAATTATTATTCCTTAATTAAACTCTAACCTACCCCCCCCCCTTGACCCCTCAGTTTTTGAGACCAGTCTCTCTCTCTCTATCTGTCTCTTCCTCACCTCCTTCTGGTTCCTCTTCTCCGATGACCTTCACCCTCTCTCCGGCCACCTCCAGCCTTGCCTCTTTCGACCACCAGCCGCCTTGAAGCCTTATCTCGCCGGTTCCCTCCATCCCTGAGACCCCATGAGTCTCCACCATACAAGATGGTCATTTAAGACTTGCACGAGTTTGTTTCCGACCTTTCTCCGATGGGTTTGGGTTCGACGGTGCTATAAACACCATTATTCTAGAGTTTCACAACCAGGTTTCTCTTACTTCTCACTGGTTTCTTATGAAACCCTAATCTCGACCCAAACCTCTTGAATCTCTATATTTCTAACAATTTTTAACTCACGCCTTTATGTTTTGCACTACTCTCTACTCGATCTTTATGATGGCTCAAGTTTTAAACATTTTTGTTCCCTTTTTGAAACTAGGGTTTCTGAACCCCTTTTTAAAATCACTTTATTTTTTATTTTGAGTACTAATTCGTGATTCTCAATACTATTTCTAAACATTTTGCTTAATTCTGATGAAACCCTAGCTTTATATGTTTGTGTCTGTATCATTTGCTCGTTTGTGTGTTCTTCTGGGTTCTTTGCTGAGTTCAGTGCTCTTTGCTTTAATTTTATTGCTAGTGTTTCATCCCCCTACCATTCAGTGTCCTTTACTTAAGGTTTATCTGATTGTTTACATGATGATTTTATACTGATTCTTACAAACCCTCTCCGAGACAGTGATACTTGCCTTATATTGTGATTCTGCATATTTTTCTTATAGTTTGGTACTGATTTCGAATTGCTTCCTTAATTTGTGGGATACTTTCCTCTATTAAAAATGATTTCCTAGGTTTTCAATCTCGTTCATTATTCTAAAACTATTTTCCAGAATTAAAGTGATATTTTGCCCTATATGTGTGCACAAATATGCTGATTGATTTGCCTGACCTATTTCCCTAATTAGAGTATCATGCACCTAGTCTTTATTTCATACTTTATGCTATTCTGTTTCCTTATGTGATCATACCATGTTTTGTGATTTCTTTCCTTTTAAATGATTGCTTATTACCGTTTGACTCTGACTCCTTAATTAAAGGGGAGTCCATATATTGATTTGATTATGATTGATGCCAGTTCCTTAATTAGGGACTGCTACCTTGTTTGTTTACTCGTATTCAGTACTATAAGTACCCCCCCCCCCAAATCTCTTTTGATAACAACGAACATATTGCATATCATAAAATACACACATCAATCACATTGCTCTCTCTTGTGCTATTTCTCTCTTTTTTCTCTCTTGTGCTGTTGTTGCTCCTTGTTCCTGACTGTCATTAGCTAGCTTAAAAGCTAAGGCTAATATTGTGCTCGTACTTGGATTTTGGATTTAGCTGTGTTCTCTGATTACTGGTATGTTCTGATTAAATTCCATGTTCCAAACCAATGTGGTTATTACTACTTCAGTGTGTTCTATTCCTAATTATTTTTCTATTTATGCTTCTGTTGTGCAACATGTGATTGATTCTTGGTTTGCTTGTTGATACTTGCATGACCATGACTACTGCTTGTTCCTAATCTTACCTGTTATGACTAATATGCTGTTACTATTAACTTTTATGTCTAAATCTAACTATTTTAAAGTCTCTTTAAACTCTTTTGATTTTGTGTACCCATGCTTAGTAAGTTTATATTAAGTCTCTGTATCCGTTGGTGATGTCTATGTGATCTATTTGTCCCCTTTGCCCATTATCCTTGTGTGCAACTCTCCAACTCTGGGTAAACTCTTTAAATTACCAATTTTCCTCTCCTTCCTGCACTTCGCACTACTCTTAGAGAATAGGTTCTACCCCCTTCGTGTGAGCATTGCTTTGGGTACCTCTGAGTACTCACTGAACTTTGACACACAAGGCTGGCAATCTCACACTGCACCTATCCTATATTCTATTAAGTGTTTGGGTGCTGGTATTGGCCAGGGACCCCAATGGGACCCCAGGGAGCTTTGTCGCACCCAGACCATGGCAAAGGCTATGAAACTTGAAAGGAGTGAGGTTGGAAGACTGGGCCTGATTGAAGGCTCCCTATAGAATAACTTCTTATTTTGTTCTTTATTACTGTAATTCAGCTATCATTGGTTTGTAATAATTTGTAAACGAACGATTGGGGGCTGAATAGTGAATATGGGAGGGGGGGAGGGTTATGCGTGCTTAGTTTAAATAATGAGTAGAAAACATGCTTATAGGATTTTATTCACTTATCTGCGCAATAGACAACCTGTATATGACATGCATCTCATTCACTAGAGATCCTGCTTTAGGTTCTTTACTTTCAGTCTGTTATCATGTTCATCTTGCAACCATGATCAGTTAATAACAAGCAAATAATTGTAATAAGCAAATAATTGTTGCTGCATTCTCAATGGCATTTAGAAATCATGTTTTAGGAACTCCTATGTGCATTAAACATCCTGTTACTTAGGGTGTCATACTTGTCTGAGTTGCAATTGTCAAATGCCTGATTAGCATGCTTAACCTAATAATACAAGTATAGTTAACTATTTGTGTATCTCGCTTGAAACTAAAAAAAAGGGGATCAAATATGCATGTTCACCCTTTAAAATAATTAGGCAATGCATACGACGCCTAAGCAAACTTTAGGCTTGATAAGAATCGACTAATAATGTTTTTACCAGTTTAAGACTAAACAGCCTCTTTAATTTTGAACTCTGCCGCTCCCATTCATGCTTTGACTCTCTGAAGTTCACTCGATTTTTATTAAAAATCCTACTCTATCTAGAAACGATTTTAAAATGGTGCATCTATTTACTCTCACTGAGTTTCTGATTTCTTATGTTTTCAAACTACTGGGCTACCATTCTCTGCCCAGAATCGTGCTATTTTACTTGCCCCGCACCTCGTTAAGCTACTGTCACTATTTCATTTTTTAAACCCTGCTTTAACGGTTCTTTTCACTAATTCAACTGCTGTTACCTATTCCTTTTTTGTAAAAACTCCTATCTTTGAGACCTTGAATGTGTTTGAGACGTGCTAATTATGTGTTCACTTGTTGAGGGATCTGTGAGCCTTTATTTGTCTTTGTATGTTCCCTTATGTGCATTCCTATTTGCTATGTCTGTCGCTTAGCATTTTATCCTTTAAACCTAAGGGTTCAGCCCAGTCCTTACCACATAGGAATAGTGGTCCTAAATACCCTCCAGGACTTATAGGACGAGATAGGTAATAGCACGCAATCAGTATTTGTGACCAACTCACGCGTTTAATAACCTTTATGGGGTGGGAAGGGTAAAATATGGAGATGATGATCGATGCGCTAATATCTCATGTAGCTGCTTTTCTGAGGAGCGATTACTAAATATTGCATTGATGTGATCCATATTAATCATACACCTAGGACCCCTCTCCCTTTGTTTGCTTTCATCTCTTCTCGTAAAACTATTCAAATCTTTTCATAAATTTCTGCCCTCTCTACTTACCTTCAAAAGTTTTTAACTTATTTGCAATGTTGTATATTTGATCCCTTGATTGTTTACTTGATTATGTGAAGTTACAGTATAACATGGCCGTGAACTATACTAGTAGATCTTGAGGGGTGCCTAACACCTTCCCCTCCAGAAAGTTTCTAGCCCTTACCCAAACTTTGGTTCTTCAAACTCAACCCCCTTCCTAGTAACCTAATGCACTTTAATCATTAGGTGGCGACTCTTCAATTTCAAAAACCCAAATCCCAAAAGGGAACGAGTTGTCCTCCCAAATGTCGTAAACCCAATTTCGCGAGAAAAAAGGGGCGTTGACCGAGGTGCCAGGCAGGTTACTTTAGATGATGATGGAGTTTTGAGATTGCAGGGTCGAGTATGTGTGCCTAATATGGATGGGCTCCAAAATTTGATATTGGAGGAGGCCCATAGCTCCCGGTACTCTATTTATCCGGGCACCGCGAAGATGTATCAGGATTTGCGACAGCATTATTGGTGGCGTAGAATGAAGAAGGATATCGTAGCATATGTGGCTCATTATTTGAATTATCAGCAGGTTAAGTACGAGCATCAGAGACCTGGTGGTTTATTTCAGAGGATTGAAATTCCCGAGTGGAAGTGGGAGCGGATCACTAGGGACTTTGTTACTGGACTTTCGCTGACTCGGAAGAAGTTCGACGTAATATGGGTCATTGTTGATAGGTTGACCAAGTCAGCGCATTTCATTCCTATGGCAGTTTCCTATTCTTCTGAGAGGTTAGCTGATATCTACATTCGGGAGATTGTACGTCTTCATGGTGTGCCCGTATCTATCATTTCGGACCAAGGTACGCAGTTTACCTAGCGCTTCTGGAGAGCAGTTCAACGAGAGTTGGGCATACGGGTTGAGTTGAGCATGGCATTTCATCCCCAGACGGACGGTCAGTCGGAGCGGACTATTCAGATGTTGGAGGATATGCTCCGAGCTTGTGTTATTGACTTTGGAGGTTCGTGGGATCAGTTTTTGCCTTTAGCAGAGTGTTCCTACAACAACAGCCACTAGTCGAGCATCCGGATGGCTCCTTATGAGGCTTTATATGGTAGGCGGTGTCGGTCTCCAGTTGGATGGTTTGAGACGAGAGAGGCTCGATTGTTGGGCATGGATCTGGTTCAGGAGGCCTTGGACAAGGTCAGTATCATTCAGGATAGGATTCGTTCATCTCAGTCCAGGCAAAAGAGTTACGCAGACTGCAAGGTTTGAGATGTGGCTTTCATGGTCGGTGAGCGGGTACTGTTTTGAGTGTCGCCTATGAAGGGTTTGATGAGATTTGGGAAGAAGGGCAAGCTTAGCCCTAGGTTCATTGGTCCATTTGAGATTCTTGATCGAGTAGGAGAGGTGCCTTATAGACTTGCATTGCCACCGAGCTTATCAGTTGTGCATCCAGGGTTTCATGTGTCCCTGCTTCAGAGGTATCACGGCGATCCAGCCCACGTGTTAGATTTCAGCATTGTCCAGTTGGACAAAGACTTGTCTTACGAAGAGGAGCTGGTAGCAATTCTAGACTGGCAGATTCGTCAGTAGAGGTCGAAGAGTTTTCCTTCTGTTCGTGTTCAGTCGAGAGGTTAGCCTCCCGAGGCATCGACCTGGGAGTCCGAGTCTGATATGCGGAGCCATTATCCTCATCTTTTCCCCGACTCAGGTACTTCCTTCTTTTATCCATTCGAGGACGAACGGTTATTTTACAGGTCGAATATGTGATGAACCTAACAGTCATCACTTATTTTAAATTAATTCTATCACCTCGAGGCCTTGAAAACCTCATTTAGAACCACCTCGATTTGCATGCGCAGTCCAGGCGCGTAGTCGGAAAGCATAAATATGAAAATCTGTGAAAAATGATAGGTTTTAATTATAAAATGAGAAAATTTGACTTTGGTCAATATTTTGGGTAAACGGACCCAGACCTGTGATCCAACAGTCCCAGAGGGTCCGTAGGAAAATATGGGACTTGGGCGTATGCCCGGAATCGAATTCCGATGTCCCAAGCTCGAGAAATAAATTTTTGAAAGAAATTATTTTCTGAAATTATTTAATAAAATTTGATTAGAACATGTTAGTATCGGGCCCATATTTTGGTTCTGGTGCCCGGTACAGGTCTTGCATATGATTTAAGATGTTTTTGTGAAATTTGGTGAAAAACGGACGCGGTTTGACGTGATTCAAACCTTAATTGGAAAAAATGGGTGTTTTGGAAAGTTTGAAATAATTTATGGATTTTGAGGTTTAATTTGATGTTTATGATGTTATTTTGGCGATTTGATCGTGCGAATAAGTCCGTAGGATATTTTTAAGGTTGTGTGTATATTTGGTTTGGAGCCCCGAGGGGTTGGGTGAGTTCGGGATAGGCCACGGGTGCATTTTTTTTAACTTTGAAAAATTTGTTGGGGTTTCAGACCTGCAATTGCAAAGCCTGTCTCGCAAATGCGAGATCGCAATTGCGAGCCTGCTATCGCAAAAGCGAAAGGTGACCTAGGCAACTTCTTTCGCAAATGCGAAGTCTGTGTCGCAAATGCGACGCCCGCTAAAATCCTCTATGATCGCAAATGCGAGGATGCCCTTCGCAAATGCGATGTACGCTGGGATGGCTTGAAGTCGCAAATGCGACTGCTTGTTCGCAAATGCGAAAAAGCCCAGACTTCCTAAGAGTTCGCAAATGCGAACATGGTTTCGCAATTCCCATATCTGCAGAGGTCGGGGTTCGCAATTGCGAAGCCCTGTTCGCATTTCCCATATCAGAGACCTGTAATTTTACGCTTAAATGATTTTAAACCCCATTTTTCATATTTTTCTCAAACCCAAACACACTTAGGCGATTTTCCAAGAACAAATCTTCTTCCAAATCAATTGTAAGTTAGTTTTTACTCATTTCTTTCAATCATTAACATCATTTAACATGATTTCAAACTAAAGTCAAAGATTTTCATGGGAAAAATTGGGTGTTTTGGGTAGAACCTGAGTTTTTCAAAAATTGGGGATTTGGACCTCAATTTGAGGTCCGATTTCAAAATAAATTATATATTTGAGTTCGTGAAGGAATGGATAATCGGGTTTTGGTTCGAACGTTGGGTTTTGACCACGTGGGCCCGGGAGCGATTTTTGACTTTTGGGTAAAACTTTGGAAAACTCATTTTCATGCATTGGAGTTGATTCATTTAGTGTTTATTAATATAATTAAGTAATTTGTGATTAGATACGAGCGAATTGGCGGTGGAATCAAGGGGTAAAGCTATAATTGAGGCTTGAGTTGTATTCAAGGCATCGAGCTAAGTGTTTGGTCTAACCTTAGCTTGAGAGATTATGAGTTGAGTCCTATTTGCTATGTGGTAATTGTCGAGTACGATGTATAGGCATGGTGGCGAGTTGTCACGACCCAAATTCCATACCCGGTCGTGATGGCGCCTCTCGTGAAGACAAGGCCAGCCAACAACCCCCAAATCCTCTTATTAAACCGCTATTAAACATAATGAATAGAAATACATCTTAGTGGCGTTTAACTATCAATTTTATCCCAATACAACCCGACCGGGGTGTCACAAGTCACGAGCATCTAATGAGTAGGAACACTACTACCGGACCAAACAAAGTACATGTATACAAGATGAAACTGAAATTTAAAAGTGGAATGCAGTGCCGCGAACGCTGGCGGTCACCTTGCTCAACTACCACAATATGGCCTTCAGTCCTGCTAATAACCCGCTACCGGGTTGGCAATACCTGCAACTGCACGCATGGTGCAGGGAGTAAAGTGAGTACTTCCAACTCAGTGGTAA
>MU703176.1:5587-25497 GCA_026770625.1 Nicotiana glauca
GGTATCCCGGGAGATCCCCCTGCACTTTTATTTTGGGACTACGGGACGGTATCCCGGAAGATTCCCCTACTCACTGATGATTGGATTACGGGACGGTATCCCGGGAGATTCTTTGATATTGATACGAGATTTGGACTACTGGACGGTATCCCGGGAAGTTCCATTGGACAGTTGAGAAAAGGGCTTCATGACGGTATCCTGGAAGACCCTCGTCGGTATTCTTGTAATTTTGCTGTATTTACTCTGTGTTTCTGTTTGTCTTGCAGTAATATATTTCATTGATCTGTCTTATAACATAGCTGTGTTCATTAGTTTTCATCAGACTTCGATACAGTTAATATCTTGCTATTTTATTGTTTTCTGTCTCAGTAGGGCCCTGACCTTTCCACGTCACTACCCAACCGAGATTAGGCTTGGAACTTACTGAGTACTGCTGTGGTGTACTCACGCCTCTTCTGCGCATGTTTTTCATGTGCAGATCCAGGTGCTTCCGAGCAGGCGTACCGCCAGTAGCTGTCATGGAGCGTATTGGGGACTTGAGGTATACATCTGCTACGTCCGCAGACCCGCAAAGTCTCCTTCTCATTTTATCCATAATCATTAGATGTTATTTCGATCCCTCTTTGTATTAGACTATTCTGGTGACTAGAGCAGTGTAAGATTTCTTATAGCTTGTGTTGCCCGTGGGTTTCCGGGTCTTGGAGGTTACTTCAGTATTTGGTATTAAAGTGTATATGCCAGGCGGCAACTTTATATATTACTCATGTTATTTAGTTTTGATTAAAAATTCCGCAATTGTTATTACTTCCGCAATGTGTTAGGCTTACCTGGTCGTGAAGACTAGGTGCCGTCATGAGGTGTTCACAATTGGTGAACTAGGGTCGTGACATTTGATTACACGGTAAGTTCATAGGATGTTGTTGAGTTAGTGTATGTGTTTGGTTAGGAGCCCCGAGGGCTCGGGATTGTTTCGGAGGTGTTTCGGTGTAATTTCGAACTTAGAAAAAATTGCAGAAACAATATCCCGTGAACAGTGCCGTGAATAGTGCCATGAATAGTGCCGAACAGAATGTTAAGTTAAATGGGACGAAGTCCCATTTTCTATTTTTTCCAAATGGGAGCTCGGGGAGAGGCGATTTTCGGGAGATTTTCAGAGAAAACAACGGGGGTAAGTGTTCCTAACAAAATTTTGGTTAGATTACCCGAATCTATTACTAGTTTTGACATTTAATTGGTGATTTTAGTTGGGAAAACCTTGAAAACCCTCTTGATTTAATTTGAAGATTTGAGGGTCATGTTATGTTGGATTTTAGTAAAATTGGTATAGTTGAACTCGTGGTTGGATGAGGTTTCATATTCCGTAATTTTTGTCGGGTTCCGAGACGTGGGCCCCACGGGCGAATTTTTAGTGCAATTTTGAATTTTAAATGGAAAATGTAGAATTTCATATGGAATTAAATCCTATAATTTTTATTGACCGAATAGAATTGTTTATGACTAGATTTGAGAATTTCGGGCACGAATTCGCGCGGTAAAGGCTTGTTGGAATTTTGAATTGGTTGCAAAGCGAGGTAAATGTTTGGTCTAACCTTAGCTTGAGGGAATAGGAGTTGAGTCTTATTTGCTACTTGATAATTGTCGAGTACGACGTATAGGCATGGTGACGAGTATCTATACGTTGGTGTCAAGCATGCCCGTGAGTCTTATACTTTGATTAAATTGACTCTGTTTCGTATTGTATATGCTCTAAATGATAATTTCTATTAAGGAATATGACTTGTGGAGGTATTATTGAATTGTTGAATATTATATAGCATTATCACAAGTTGAGAATTGAGTTGTGAAGTAAATGTGAAAGAAGAAAGGAGAGAGAGAATCATGATATTGTTTTCCCTTGCCGGGATTTGATTGTTGTACTATTATTCCCTTGCCGGGATATTATTGTTTTCCCTTGCCGAGATTTGATTGTTGTACTATTGTTCCCTTGCTAGAATATTATTGTTTTAATATTTTTTTCCCTTGCTGGGATTTGATTGTTGTACTATTGTTCCCTTGCTGGGATATTATTATTTTTGTCACGACCCAAACTCCGCACTGGTCGTGATGGCGCCTCTCATGAACACAAAGCCAGCCAACTAAACCAACTCGCCTCTTTTAAAATAGTTAAGTATAAATTAACAGCAAAAATATGACTTAATGGTATTAATTAACGAAATTACAACCCAACACAGCCCTAATCGGGGTGTCACAAGTCACGAGCATCTATAAGAATGTAATTCCACCTTACAAGTCTAGAAATACACTGAACAAGAATAATGAGTAACCTAGAAAGACAGTGGTGCTGCGAACGCTGGCAGTCATCTCGCTAATCCTCAACAACTCTGCCTCCATGTAGCCAATACCCGCTACCGGGTGAATAAATACCTGCAACTGCACGCGAGGTACAGAGAGTAAAGTGAGTACTCCAACTCAGTGAGTAATAAAGGTAAATAACAACTGAGCAGTAAGAAATCACGTAAAGCAACCAACATGCTGTATAGAAGCCGGGTACAATTCTCTGAGAAAAATAGTGAAAACAGCAAAATCTTTAGAAATATCTTGGCTCAATTTAAATCTCTTTTGAAAATGATCCTTTCAACAGTCACGAAATGATTTCAAAACAGTTAGTGCTGATAAGCACAGAAAAATCCGCCCCTCGGGCACAATTACCACTGTATAATAGGTAAAAAGACAAGTAAATATGCAAGATGAGCACATCAAAGTTCGTCCCTCGGGCAATATCTCAAAACAGTACCGGCCCCTCGGGCACGATTATGTTCCTGGTCAGTCATTGTTACCTGACCGGTCAGTCATTATTACTTGACCAAAACGTGTATTACAGTGCCATTGTTACCACTGGCCAGCCATTCTTACCTGACTGGTCAGTCATTGTTACCTGATCAAAATGCGTATTACAGTGCCATTGTTACCACTGTCTAAAATTTGTCTGCTTTAGGTGGGTACCTGCGCTCACTAGGGGTGTACAGACACCAGGAGGGGCCCCTTACGGCCCAAGCGCAATATCAAGCCACCTCGTGGCATATAAACAAGGCCTGAAAGCCTTCTCACATCACACTCGAGGCCTGAAAGCCTCCTCACATAACACTCGAGGCCTGAAAGCCTCCTCACAATACACTCGAGGCCTGAAAGCCTCCTCACATATAACTAGAGGCCCTCGGCCTCCTCACATATGGCCCTCGACCTCACTCAGTCCAGAAAACATCATAATCCCCTCGGGCATCAATAAAATAGTAGTGCTCAGCCCAAATAACTGTGGAAAATATCATTTAAGTCTCAAAGTTCAGTTAAAACGGCTGAGTTTGTAAAATAGTATAATCAACAGGACTGAGTTCAAGTAGTATGTCAAATAGTGAGGAAACAGTGATAAAATCCCCGAAGGGTTTCAATAATTGGCACGAAGCCCAAATATGGAAATCAACCCAAATCATGATAATATCAACTAAGTTTCAGTTAAATATACGGTGAAATCAACAATCGGGACGGACCAAGTCACAATCCCCAATGGTGCTTTACCCCACGCTCGCTATCTGGCGTGCAAGTCACCTTAATATAGAACTACGGTGTGAAAATCTGGGGTTTCAAACTCTCAGGATATCATTTACAATCATTACTCACCTTGATCCGGTGAAATCTCTAGCTCGCGACGCCTTTGCCCCTCAAATCGGCCTCCAAGCGCGTCAAATCTATCCAAAATCAGAGCGAATACATCACAATAGGCTAAGGGAACACAACCCAATCGAAAAGAATTGAAAAACATCAAATGTCACAAAATTTGCAAAACCCGAGCCCCAGGCCCATTTCACGAAAATAAAAAAATTAACATCATCAGATTCCTTAACTCGCCACGAGTCTATACATACCAAAAACTCTCAATTCGGACCACAAATGGCCCCTCAAATTCCAATTTAAAATCTTAAAATCCCAAGCCCTAGTTTCTTCCAATTTAACCAAATTCTCAATAATTTCAAGGAAAATTCCATAATATAATCGTGTTTTTAACTCATAAAACTTACCTCCAGTCAAACTCCTTCGAATCCCTCTTCAAATGCTCCCAAGTAGCTCCCAAAATGCTCAAAAATGGTGGAAAATGTATTTGGGGATCAAATGTTATTTTAAACCCTTCTGCCCAGGCCTCATTTACGCTTCTGCGATACATTTACCGCTTCTGCGGTTCTTTTCCCATTTCTGCAAAATTACACAGCTACCTCCAGGCCCGCTTCTGCGGTCCATAACCGCTTCTGCGGATGTCGCATATGCGAACAACTATCCGCTTCTGTGGAAGCCCTATCATGACCAAAATTTCGCACCTGTGACACCATCACCGCATCTGCGGAGCCGCCTCTGCGACCTTTTTTCTGCAGATGTGGAAATACCAGATACCAACCCATCAGATATCTCACAAATCCAAAATCCATCCCGATGGCCATTCGAAATCACCCCGAGGCCCCCGGAACCTCAACCAAAATTTCCAACCCATCCTAAAACATCATTCAAACTTTCTCAAATCATTAAAACACCACAAATAACAGCAAAACCATCAAATTACATCGGATTCAAGCTTAAGTTCTTCAAAAACTTCCGAAACACGCATTCGATCAAAAACCCGACCAAAACACCTCCAAATGACCTGAAATTTTGCGCACATATCCCAAATCACCTAACGAAGCTACAACAACTCTAGGAATTACATTCCGTCCCTCGGATCAAAATCTCACCTATCAACCAGAAATCGCCAAAATACTAACTTCGCCAATTCAAGCCTAATTCTACACCGGACCTCCAAAATCACTTCGGGTCATACTCCTAAGTCACAAATCATCCCCTGAAACTAACCGAATCATCGTAATTCACATCCGATCCCTCTAACTCACAAGTCAACATCCGGTTGATTTTTCCAATACAAACCTTCTTTAAAGAGACTAAGTGTCTCATTTCCATCTAAAACCAGTCCATTTCAACTCGTTCACCCAAGACTCTTATAATAAAACATAAGGAAGCAAAAAATACGAAAAACAGGGTGGTACCTCACGTAACGACGGGGCGGGTCGT
This sequence comes from Nicotiana glauca, assembly GCA_026770625.1. Lineage (NCBI taxonomy): Eukaryota > Viridiplantae > Streptophyta > Magnoliopsida > Solanales > Solanaceae > Nicotiana > Nicotiana glauca. The sequence continues at coordinate 10,697 of MU703176.1, forward strand.
CACATTTTGATATTGTTTTCCCTTGTCGGGATTTGATTGTTGTACTATTATTCCCTTGCGGGGATATTATTGTTTTGATATTGTTTTCCCTTTTTGGGATTTGATTGTTGTACTATTGTTCCTTGCAGGGATATTATTGTTTTGATATTGTTTTCCCTTTCCGTGATTTGATTGTTGTACTATTGTTCTCTTGCCGGGGTTTCATTGTGATTTCATTTATTTACTTACCCTATTTGCCTTGTGATTGTTGTTTGGGTGAGGAAGAGTGTAAAGCATGAAGGGTGATTCCGTGCCACATGATATACAATTCCGTGCCGATTATATTGATTTCATGGTGAGAATGAGAGTAAAAGAATGAAGGGTGATGCTGTGCACATTTATATTATTCATATGGTGAGGAAAGAGTGTTAAAGCACGTAGGGTGATGCCGTGCCGCACAGTGTACAATTCCGTGCCGATTATATTGATTTCATGGTGAGGATAAGAGTAAAAGCACGAAGGGTGATGCCTTGCAATTTATATTGATTCTTATGGTGAGGACGAGAGTAAAAGCACGAAGGGTGATGCCGTGCACTTGTCCTTGATTTTCCTGATTCTAATTGAGTTATGTTGTCCTTTACGTTCACTATCTGTTTGCTGTGTTACTTGTTATTAAAAATTCAAGTGTATTAACTGTTTAGATCTCTTTACTGTTGTGATCCTTTGTGTTGGAATCCATAGTGTTTACAATACTTCACCTTATTATTTTTATATGTTCAATACTTCAAATTTCAACAATTGTTACATTTTTATCTCAATTGATTTCTCAGCTAAATTTTCCTTAAACCATTTGAGGTTGTACTTTACTTAGAAAGGAATTTCTTCTATGTTTTGATTTATTGATATATCATATTAACGGTAATAATTCATTCGATATTGTACTTTAATTGAAAAGGTTATTTTCTTTATCAAATGATTTCTAAATATAACTTTATCTTTTCTAGTTGATTTCCTAAATGGGTTGAAAGTTGTACTCTACTTTATATTAAGTAAATGAGACTCTTTGAGCATTCTTAATTGTATTGGGTTATGGACCCTATCAATTGAGTAACATGAGAATGTTATTGTGAAATGTGAGACAGAAACGTGTGGACACAAGGTGTCGGAAAAAATATGATGATTTTATTAATGACAGATTATGATATAGGCACGAGGTGCCGGGAAAAATATTATGGTTTCATTTAATGGTGGGTGAGTAATGACGAGGTCTTCATGCTACGTTGTTAGTAAAGTGAAAGCTTGAAACAAGAATTTATTAACATGAAGTTAATTGGCAATTTTTTTATCGATTATGTACCACTATTAAGATCAGATATGTGGTTATGGTCATACATATTATGCGTTTTATGTCAAGATATCATTGTGATAATGTCATGCTTGTAATGCGGAGATTAGTGTTATTGATATATACTTTGTGGTGCTTTGTTGGGTTGTGGACATGCTGTTAGGAGTTGTTTTAGTGTTACTCTAACAGGTGGATAGGCCCAATTACAGGGAAGACTCTGCCGAAATTTTTGAAAAATTTGGGAGTTAGAAAATTTTGGGATATTGAGATGTGCAAAGAAAGAGATAAGTTACATTATGTGTTTAAGGACATGCTCTACTTCTCATTTGAGGACGAATGACCCAAAGTCGGGGAGAATGTAATACCCCGTATTTGATGAGTGCATAGGCACGAGTTGTTATAGCCCGTCGGGACTAACATCGTGTGTTGACGTGAAAAATCGGACCTTTCTGGAAATGATTGAAATGTAAGAAATTTGGTCTTCAAGTTTACAAATATGGATAAAGGAAATAATCTCAATTGAAATGGTGTTGTCGGACTTATGTCGAATGCGGTAATGTGGGATCAATCACGAATATTTGTGTAAAAGTAAAATCATTAATTTGGAACCTCAGAAAAATTCTTAATACGTTCGAGGACGAACGTTTGTTTTAGATGTGGAGAATGTGATGACCCAAAGGGTCATCACCTATTTTCTTATCCATTCCGAGCTTTTGAGGCCTTGAAAATCTCATTTATAGTTGCCTAGATTTGCGTGCGTATTCCGGGCGCGTAGCCGGAAGCTCAAATATGAAATTCTATGAAAATTTGCTAAGTTTTGATATTAAAATGAATAAATTTGACTTCGGTAAATATTTTGGGTAAACGGATCCAAACCCGTGATTTTGATGGTCCCAGGAGGTCCGTAGGAAAATATGGGACTTGGGCGTATGTTTGGAGTCAAATTCCGAGGTCCCAGGCCCGAGAAATGAATTTTTGAGTAAAATTGTTTTCTGAAAATATTTAAGGAAAATGGAAATGAAATTTGATTAGAAAGTGATGGTATCGGGCCCGTATTTTGGTTCCGTTTCCCGGTACAGGTCTTATATATGATTTAAGCACTTTCTGTAAAGTTTGGTTGAAAACGGACGTCATTTGACGTGTTTCGGACTCAAAATGGAAAATTTGATGTTTTATGAAATTTAAAAGAATTCTTGGATTTTAAAGCTTAATTCGTGGTATATGACGTTATTTTGGTGATTTGATTGTACGGGTAAGTTCGTAGGATGTTGTTGAGTTAGTGTATGTGTTTGGTTAGGAGCCCCGAGGGCTCGGGAGTGTTTCGGAGGTGTCTCGGAGTGATTTCAGACTTAGGAAAAATTGCAGAAACAGTATCCCGTGAACAGTGCCGGACGGAATGTTAAGTTTTGAAAATGGGACTTCGTCCCATTTCCATTTTTTCCAAATGGGAGCTCGGAGAGAGGCGATTTTCGTGAGATTTTCAGAGAAAACAATGAGGTAAGTGTTCTTAACTTAATTTTGGTTAGATTACCCGAATCTATTACTAGTTTTGGCATTTAATTGGTAATTTTAGTTGGGAAAATTTTGAAAACCCTCTTGGTTTAATTTGAAGATTTGAGGGTCGTGTTGATGTCCGATTTTAGTAAAATTAGTATGGTTGGACTCGTGGTTGGATGAGGTTTCATATTCCGTAATTTTTGTCGGGTTCCGAGACGTGGGCCCCATGGGCAAATTTTTAGTGCAATTTTAATTTTTAAATGGAAAATGTAGAATTTCATATGGAATTAAATCCTATAATTTTTATTGACTGAATCGAATTGTTTATGACTAGATTTGAGAATTTCGGGCACGAATTCGAGAGGGAAAGGCTTGTTGGAATTTTGAATTGGTTGCAAAGCGAGGTAAGTGTTTAGTCTAACCTTGGCTTGAGGGAATAGGAGTTGAGTCTTATTTTCTAGTTGCTAATTGTCGAGTACGACGTATAGGCATGGTGACGAGTATCTATATGTTGGTGTCAAGCACGCCCGTGAGTCTTACAATTTGATTAATGTGACTCTGTTTCGTATTGTATGTGCTCTAAATGATAATTTCTGTTGAGGAATATGACTTGTGGAGGTATTATTGAATTGTTGAACATTATAGAGCATTATCACAAGTTGAGAATTGAGTTGTGAAGTAAACATGAACAAAGAAAGGAGAGAGAGAATCATGATATTGTTTTCCCTTGCCGGGATTTGATTTTTGTACTATTATTCCCTTGCCGGGATATTATTGTTTTCCCTTGCCAGTATTTGATTGTTGTACTATTGTTCCTTGCCAGAATATTATTGTTTTGATATTGTTTTCCCTTGCCGGGATTTGATTGTTGTACTATTGTTCCCTTACCGGGATATTATTGTTTTGATATTATTTTCTCTTGCCGGGATTTGATTGTTGTACTATTGTTTCCTTGCCGGGATATTATTGTTTTGATATTGTTTTCCCATGCAGGGATTTGATTATTGTACTATTGTTTCCTTGCCGGAATTTGATTGTTGTACTATTGTTCCTTTGCCGGGGTTTCATTGTGATTTAATTTATTTACTTACCCTATTTGCCTTGTGATTGTTGTTTGGATGAGGAAGAGCGTAAAGCAAGAAGGCTAATGACGTGCCGCACGATGTACATTTCCGTGCCGATTTTATTGATTTCATGGTGAGGATGAGAGTAAAAGCACGAAGGGTGATGCCGTGAACATTTATATTATTCATATGGTGAGGAAAGAGTGTTAAAGCACGAAGGGTGATTCTGTGCCGCATGATGTACAATTCCGTGCCGATTATATTAATTTCATGGTGAGGATGAGAGTAAAAGCACGAAGGGTGATGCCGTGCAGTTTATATTGATTCTTATGGTGAGGACGAGAGTAAAAAAATGAAGGGTGATGCTGTGCACTTGTCCTTGGTTTTAATGATTCTAATTGAGTTATGTTGTCCTTTACGTTCACTTTCTGTTTGCTGTGTTACTTGTTATTAACAATTCAAGTGTATTAGCTGTTTAGATCTCTTTACTATTGTGATCCTTTGTGTTGGAATCCATAGTATTTACAATACTTTGCCTTATTATTTTTATATGTTCAATACTTCAAATTTCAACAATTGTTACATTTTTATCTCAATTGATTTCTCAGCTAAATTTTCCTTAAATCGTTTGAGGTTGTACTTTACTTAGAAAGGAATTTCTTCTATGTTTTGATTTATTGATATCTCATATTAAAGGTAATAATTATTCGATATTGTACTTTAATTGAAAAGGGTATTTTCTTTATCAAATGATTTCTAGATATAACTTCATCTTTTCTAGTTGATTTCCTAAATAGGTTGAAAGTTGTACTCTACTTTATATTAAGTAAATGAGACTCTTTGAGCATTCTTAATTGTATTGGGTTATGGACCCTATGAATTGAGTAACATGAGAATGTTGTTACGAAATGTGAGACAGAAACGTGTGGGCACAAGGCGTCGGGAAAAATATGATGATTTTATTAATGACATATTATGATATAGGCACGAGGTGCTGGGAAAAATATTATGGTTTCATTTAATGGCGCGTGAGTTGTCCGTGCGGTTGTAATATAAATATGGCCACGAGATGCCGTAAAAATATGAAAGTGGGCTGAGGCATATATTATTGTGATTGTGGAATGAGGCATCACAAGGTGACCTGTATTCGAAAGAATTATATTTGAATGATACTTATTTGAAAGATATTTATTTGAAGGAAATATATTCGAAATATATATTCATTGAAAAGCATATTATCTCAGAGATTATTACTTGAAGAATTTAAAGGCGAAAGACTTATATTTGAAGGACTTCATTAATTGATTGTACTTGTATTTATTATTTGTTGAGAAACAATTATGTTGTCTTTGTTCCCTGCCATTGATATCACTGGTTGATCATTGTTGCCATCACTGTTATCTGCTTCCTATTATTTTATATGCTATCTTGCATAGGTTTATTTGGTAGTCTAGTCCTAGCCTCGTCACTACTTCGCCGAGGTTAGGCTAGGCACTTACCAGCACATGGGGTCGGTTGTGCTGATACTACACTTCTATATATTTTTTTGTGTACAGACCCAGGTATTTGATCGTTAGTAGCTATTCGTTGCGGTGGAGACTCAAGGTAAACCTGTTGATGTGATCACAGGCTTCGGAGTCACCTTCTTATTTTATATTCTCACTACTGTACTTATTTCCTTACAGTTGTGTTTAGAAATGGTAGCGAAAAACTCTATAAAGCTTATGACTTGTACTACCGAGTTTTCGGAAGATGTTCATTTTATAAGAATTTTATTTCAGAAGAATTTTAGATGTTATTATTCATGGTTGTTATTCCGCAATTATTAGGCTTACCTAGTCCTTAAGACTAGGTGCCATCACGAAGCCCAACGGAGGGAAAGTTGGGTCGTGACATTTGAGGCGACAAAAAAGAGTTGCTTGATATGAAGAAGGGTACATCGTGACTTTGAATTGAAGTGTTCTCTCACGCCTTTTAGTTGATGTCCATGAGAAGTGAACGGACTCATACGACTGGCGAGTGAGCACGGTCTCAGGATGGTTACTGATTTTGTAGCAATTGTACTCGATGCAGCGACGAAGGAAGAATCTTGATGAGTTCCAGGTTTATGAAATGGTGGCTCCAAGCTAAGTGGGAGAGTCCCACCGCCTGCGATTTGGGTTGTCTGGTTATCTACTTATGAGGTTTCAGGTTATTGGCATATTGGTGAGTTATTATAGCTAAGGGAAAAGAACATAAGTGATTATTTGAGCAAAGGATTTGATAAATATGTGCTATAATTGGCCTTATTGACTCATGTTCAGGCTTTGGGAAGATTCAGGATTTATGCTTCGTACATAAGTGATTTACAAGGTAAGTGATTTAGCCGGGTGCTTTATTGAGATGTGTGTTTATGTGCCAGCCGAGCCTTGGAGTTGATTATATTCGGGACCAAGCTAGAGTGGGCGACTCTCAACAATGCTCCTAGTGAATTCAAAGGTTAAAGTGCAGTGCCTAAGGATTTCAAGCTCGCGGTATGGTTAAGAATCGAGCTTTTGTAGTGGATTACGAAAAGAGGCTCGGAATATCCTTTGATATCCTCGACTTGTAGTGTAGAATTTGGAGGAATGAGAGTAAATGACTTTAGATTCATAGAGGAATTATCGGAATGGATGTACCAGTTGAAGATGCAACTGTGTGTGCAAGGAGGGTATCAAACGGTGCATGGGTTTGGAGACAATATGGTCTCGTAGAATGGGGTCAATTAGGAGAAGTGCGGATTTAGGTTTGTAATGTAAGGAATGGAGCTATTATTATTTCTAAAGCAAGTTAAGGATAATTTGAAGAAGTTAGATTGGTTAGCCATAGTTGAATTGGCATATTGGTACCAGTAATAAGTTCCTTAAGCGTGATTAAGTTATGCATGTGATTGGTGACAGTACGTGCGAGGCTTGACGACCATATTAATTGATTTTATTTGGAAGTATTCAAGTATTATGGCCCGTTATGTGTAGGCGGATCCTGAAAGGGTTATATGGATTAGACCGCTACTTGAGGATTTGCATGTTCTACAGTTATGAGAATGGTTCTCCTAGAATGAGTTAAGTAAAATGTCTCTATATGATAAAGTGTATACCCTATTAGTGGTTCAAGAGTTATGATGAAATTCTTATACTATCGCATATTGGCATGTTAGGTGCAGTGAGCGGTATGAAACTTGAGAGTGAGGATCAAGGTTGCGATTTGGTTTTGGCAAGAATGTTACGAGCTCAGATGAGTAGGAAAGGGATTTGTATATTTAGAGTAAGCTGGTATGGTCTTCAGCGTCATCTGAGATCAGTGTTTGTGTAAGGGGCTTTGCATCCTGATTACAGATTCTTGATTTGCTTTACATCACTTGTATGGCCGGTAGTATGAATGTGCAGACTTGTTACCTAGTGCTTAAGGTCGTGGGAGTCTATCTCATGGGAAGATTGTATAAGTGCGACATGTGGTAACGACCCGGCCGGCCATTTTTGGAGTTTATGCCCCGATCCTCCATTAACATCTTCCCCTAAGTTCATTTATGCTATTTTGGTTTGCCGGGACGTTCGGTGTTAGGATTCAGCGTGTTTTGGGACACTTAGTCCCTAAATGAGAGCTTAAGAGTTGAAAAATGGTCCGTATTCGGAACAGTATAAATACGATCTTGGAATGGAAATCCGATGATTCTGTTAGCTCCGTTAGGTGATTTTGGGGTTGGGAGCGTATTCGGAATGTATTTTAGAGGTTCGTAGCTCATTTAGGCTTGAAATGCCGAAGTTTGAATTTTTGAAGTTTCCGGTCCGATAGTGAGTTTTTGATCCGAGGGTCGGATTTGAATTCCAGAAGTTGCAGTAGCTCTGTCATGTCATTTGGGATGTGTGTGCAAATTTCAGGTCATTCGGGCGAGGTTTGGTTAGGTTTTTGATCGAAAGTGTGTTTTGTTGGAATTTGAAGCTCTTAGGCTTGAATCTTTGATTAATTCGTGTTTCCGGCTTTGTTTTAGGTGGTTTAAGGATTGGTACAAGTTTGAATGATGTTATGGAATATGTCCGTAGGTTTGGTTGAGGTCCCGGTGACCTCGGGTGTGTTTCGGATGCTCAACGGAGCAATTTGAAGTTTGGAAATGTTGCAGAAAATTGCAGGTCTGAATTCCTTCTTTGCGTTCGCGAAGAATCCATCGCGTACGCGAAGATGCCATCGCGTTCGCGTAGTGGTAGCCTACCCCTTCATCATGTTCGCGGCGCCTCTCCCGCGTTCGCATAGTGTAATTCTGGAGAGGGGGGCCAGTTCCTCTTCGCGTTCGCATAGAGCTTCCGCATTCGCGAAGCTTCACCGTTTCCTCCATCGCGTTCGCATACACCTGGTCGCGTTCGCATAGTTCATGATCCCCAAACCTTCGCGTTCGCACTCCTCCCTTCGTGATCGCGAAGGGCATTTTTCAGCTGCTTAAATTTTCCTTCTCCGCGAACGCGTGCCCCTCTATGCGTTCGCAATGAACAAATGGTCTGAACAGTACTTAACATTTCAAAAATGAGGTTTTGCCATTTTTATCAAAACACAAGGTTTGGAGCTTGGATTTGGGATCAAGTTCAAGGGTTTTTCAAAGGCAATCCCTAGGTAACGATTCTCTACTCTCCTATGACTAAAACCCACTAATCTAATCACGAATTCACCCTTTAATTTCGGATTTTGAATGAAAATTGGGGAAAACTTCTTAGACCTAGCTATGGGTTTTTGAGTGGGCATTTGACCTTCGATTTAGGAGAATTTTATATGGTTGGACTCGTGAGAGTACGAGGGTTCTAAAAACATGAAAATTATTTGATTCCGAGACATTAGCTGGAGGGGCATTTTGGTCATTTTACCTATTTTTGCGCCCTAGCTTTAAATTTAATAGTGGAATCAGTTGTTTGAAATATTATTTATGATATGTAATTGAATTGAATAGATTTGGGCCATTTGGAGTCGGATACTCGTGACAAAGGCGTGGTTTCTAGTGATATTGAGCCGGTTCGAGGTAAGTGGCTTGTCTAACCTTGTGTAGGGGACCTTTCCCATTAGGATTTTACTTGATATTTGAGTGCCTTGTGCGTGAGGTGATGAGCGCGTACTTGAGCCAATTGATGAAATCCCGATTTTTGCTTAAACTATGAAAACTTAGTTCTTATCCTTATTTGCCTTGTTCTATTTGGAGTTATGACTTATGTTAGATTAGGAAAAGCATGTTTAGCTGATTTGACTGCCTACTTGATTAAATTATTTTGACTGCACTACGTGAGGCATACTAGGCTAGTTTTATCTGTGTTTGTTTTTCGTACGATATTCCTTGGTTTGTTTCTGGCTGCGGTTGCGCATTTACATTAGGACTACGGATGTGGGATTCCGGTAGCTCCCCCCCTTGTTTGTTTACTTTGGGACTACGAGTTCGATTCCCGGGAGATCCCCCTGCACTTTTACTTTGGGACTATGGGACGGTATCCTGGGAGATCCCCCTGCACATTGATGACCGGACTACAAGATGGTATCCCGGGAGATCCTTTGGTATTGGTACGTGACTTGGACTGCGGGACGGTATCCCGGGAGATCCACTGGACATTTGAGGAAAGGGCTATAGGACAGTATCTTGGGAGACCCTCATTGGTATCTTGACATTGAGTTGTGCTTACTCTGTGTTTTACTCTATCCTTGTAGTTATTATTGCTTCGTTGACTTGCCTTATTACACTACTGCATTTATTATTTTTGTCAGATTTCCACACTGTTAATTATTACTATTGTTATATTTTTGCCTCAGTAGGGCCCTGACCTTTCCTCGTCACTACTCAACCGAGGTTAGGCTTGGCACTTACTGAGTACCGCTGTGGTGTACTCATGCCTTTCCTGCACATGTTTTTCATGTGCAGATCATCCAGGTGCCTCTACTCAGGCGCACTATCAGTAAGGCAGGAGGATTACAGAGGCTTCAAGGTAGATCTGCTACGTCCGCAGACCGACGAGTCTCCCTCTTACTCTATCTTTAGTACTTAGTTTTCTCTCTTTTGGTTGTTAGATATTCTGGAGTTTTGGAGCCATACTATATACTTCTATAGCCTGTGTTGCCCGTGAGTTTCCGGGTTTTGGGAGTTGTTTTGGATTTGTGTTATCGAGTTGTACATGACGAGTCAGTACATTTTCCTTTAGAAATTTACTTTGACTTTCTCTATATTTCCGCAGTTATGATGTTTTTCTGCAATTGTAGGCTTACCTGGTCATGGGGGTCGGGTGCCGTCATGACATGTTCACGGTTGGTGTACTAGGGTCGTGACAAGTTGGTATTAGAGCTCTAGGTTCATAGGAGTCACAGAACACAGGCCGGTTTATTAGAGTCTCGCTGATCGGTACGGAGACGTCTGCATTTATCTACAAGAGGCTATGTAACTGTTTAGGAAAAAATCATTTCTTTTGAATTCCTTGTCGTGCGATATTTTAACATCAATTCTAAACTTCTGTATTCTATTCTCTCATAGATGGTGAGGACACGTGCTACGCGAGAGGACCAGGCACCTGCGCCCCCTGCTGCCGCCGTCAGAGGTCGGGGCCGGGGCTGAGGCCGGGGTAGAGGTCGAGGATGCGTACGTGGTGCAGCCACAACACTTGCGCGAGCTGCCGCCGAGGTACCACCAGCAGATTTGGCTAGAGCCCAGGCACCTGGCACACCTACCACTGTTACTACTTCTCCAGTGCTCCAGGAGACTCTGGCTCAGTTCATGAGCTTGTACACCACCTTGGCTCAGGCCGGGTTACTTCCCCTTACTGCAGCCATATCCCAGGCCGGGGGAGGAGCACAGACTCCCTCCATCCGCACTCCCGAGCAGCGCGTGCTGGTTGAGCAGGCTCCGGAGATTATTCCTGCACAGCCTGCAGCACCAATTCAGCCCGAGCATGGGTCAGCTGCTCCAGAGGACGAGCAGCGTAGACTAGAGAGGTTCAAGAAATATGATCCCCCAGTGTTCAGTGGCTTAGCATCAGATGACGCCTTGGGATTTTTGGAGGAGTGTCATCGTATCCTTCGCACTATGGGCATAGTAGAGTCTAGCGGGGTTTCTTTCACCGCCTTTCAGCTTCGAGGAGCCGCCTATGATTGGTGGCGTACTTATGAGTTAGATAGTCCAGTTGAGGCTGCTTCACTGACTTGGACCCAGTTCTCAGACATGTTTATAAGAGAGTTTGTTCCCCAGAGCCTCAGGGATTCATGGCGTGCGGAGTTTGAGCACTTGCGCCAGGGTGCTATGACAATTTCAGAGTATGCCATCCGTTATACCAGGTTGGCCAGGTATGCACTGGCCTTGGCTGCGACAGTTCGGGAGAGAGTTCGCAGGTTCATCGAGGGTCTTATTCCGCCCATCCGGTCTAGCATAGCTCGAGAGTTGGAGATGGACATCCTCTACCAGCAGGTGGTGAGCATTGCTAGTAGGATTGAGGGTATGCTCGCCAGGGAGCAAGGGGAGAGGGAGGCCAAGAGGTCTCAAGAGTCGGGTCACTACTCTAGTGCCCGTACCCCATCAGCAGGTTGTTATGGTAGGGGTTATTCTAGCCGCCCTGTACATTCAGCTTTACCAGTAGCCGGCAGTACTCCAGCTCCGCCTGCACCTCAGGAGCCTTATTATGCGCCTCCAGTTTCTAGCGCGCCTCTTGTGCGGGGTACTTCCAGAGGTCGGTCCAGCAGGCCTAGCCCCAGCCAGTCACAGACATCGCGTCCTCCCAGAGCTTGTTTTGAGTGTGGCGATACACGTCATATGGTTAAGGACTGTCCCAGACTTGGAAGGGGTGCATCTTCATAGACTGCTCAGCCGCAGTGGGCTCCTCAGAGTTCTCAGGCTATGATCACAGCTCCAGCTGCTGCCCTACCTGCCCAGCCAGCCAGGGGCGGAGGCCGGGGAGATAGAGGTCGCCTTCGCGAGAGGGGTCGAGCTAGATATTATTGTATTCTTGCTCGTACTGAGGTTGTTGCCTCCAATTCTGTCAACACAGGTATTATACTGGTTTGTCACAAAGAGGCATCGGTTCTATTAGATCCAGGATCTACATATTCTTACGTGTCTTCTTATTTTTCTTCGCATTTGGGTGTGCCTCGGGATTCTTTGAGTGCCCCCGTTTATGTTTCCACTCTTATGGGAGATTCTCTTGTTGTGGACCGTATTTATCGATCATGTTTGGTCACTATTTGTGGTTTTGACACCAGAGCGGATCTATTGCTACTCGATATGGTTGACTTTGATATTATTCTGGGCATAGACTGGTTGTCGCCCCATCATGCTATTCTTGATTGTCACAACAAGACCGTGACGCTGGCTACGCCATGTGTTCCACGTATTGAGTGGAGTGGTACTTTAGATTACACTCCCAGTAGAGTTATCTCTTTCCTTAAAGCTCAACGTATGGTTGAGAAGGGGTGCGCCACGTATTTAGCGTATGTGAGAGATGTCAGTGTTGATACCCCTTCTGTTGATTCAGTTCCAGTGGTACGGGATTATCCCGATGTGTTTCCAGCTGATCTTCTGGGCATACCGCTCGATAGAGACATTGATTTTGGCATTGATCTGTTGCCGGTCACTCAGCCCATTTCCATTCCTCCGTATCGCATGGCTCCTCCTGAGTTGAAGGAGTTGAAGGATCAATTGCAGGAATTGCTTGGTAAGGGTTTTATTCGGCCCAATGTCTCACCGTGGGGTGCTCCTATCTTGTTTGTGAAGAAGAAGGATGGTTCTATGCGTATATGCATCAATTATCTCCAGTTGAACAATGTTACAGTGAAGAACCGTCATCCATTGCCTCGTATTGATGATCTGTTTGACCAACTTCAGGGCGCACAAGTGTTTTCCAAGATTGATTTGCGCTCAAGTTACCATCAGTTGAAGATTCGAGATTTAGATATCCTGAAGACTACCTTCAGGACTCGGTATGGTCATTACAAGTTCCTTGTTATGTCATTTGGGCTGACTAATGCCCCAACAACTTTTATGCATTTGATGCACAGTGTATTCAGGCTATATCTTTACTCATTCGTTATTGTTTTCATTGACGATATTCTGGTGTATTCTCGGAGTCGGGAAGATCATGAGCAGCACCTGAGGACAATGCTTCAGACCTTGAGAGAGAAGAAATTATATGCAAAGTTCTCAAAATGTGAGTTCTGGTTGAGTTCTGTGGCATTCCTAGGCCACGTGGTATCGAGTGAGGGCATTCGGGTGGATCCGAAGAAGGTGGAGGCCGTGCAGAGTTGGCCTAGGCCCTCCTCAGCTATAGAGATTCGCATTTTCCTTGGCTTGGCATGTTATTACCATTGCTTTGTGGAGGGATTTTCATCGATTGCGACCACTATGACTAGATTGACCCAAAAGGGTGCCCCATTTCAGTGGACAGAGGAGTGTGAGGCGAGATTCCAAATTCTCAAGACAGCTTTGACTTCAGACCCAATCTTGATGCTGCCTACTGGATCGGGGTCTTATACAGTTTATTGTGATGCCTCACGGGTTGTACTTGGAGCGGTGTTGATACAGGACGGTAGGGTGATTACCTACGCATCCAGACAATTGAAGGTACATGAAAAGAACTACCCTGTCCACGATCTTGAGTTAGCTGCTATTGTTCATGCCTTGAAGAACTGGCGTCATTATTTGTACGGGGTGCCTTGTGAGATCTATACTGACCATCGGAGTTTGCAGCACTTGCTTAAGTAGAAGGACCTGAATATGCATCAGAGGAGATGGTTAGATTTTTTAAAAGATTATGATATTACTATTTTTTATCACCCGGGCAAGGCCAATGTGGTAGCCGATGCCTTGAGTCGCCAGGCGGAGCGTTTGGTGAGTTTGGCATATTTACCAGCCTTAGAGAGACCTAAGGCGATGGATGTTCAGGCCTTAGCCAGCCAGTTTGTGAGATTGGACCTTTCGGAGCCCAGTCGGGTTCTAGCCTGTGTGGTTTCTCGGGCTTCCCTATTTGATCGTATTAGGAACGACAGTATGATGACCCTCATTTGCTTGTTCTTCAGGACAGAGTTCAATGTGGTGATGCCAGAGATGTGACTATCGGGGATGATGGGGTATTGAGGATGCAGGGCTGGATTTGTGTGCCCAATGTTGATGGTCTTCGAGAGTTGATTCTAGCAGAGCCCATAGCTCGCGGTATTCCATCCATCCGGGTGCCACAAAGATGTATCAGGACTTGAGGCAGCACTATTGGTGGAGGCAGATGAAGAAGGATATAGTTGATTACGTGTCTAGATGCCTCAACTGCCAGCAGGTGAAGTATGAGCACCATCGTCCGGGTGGGTTGCTTCAGCAGATAGAGATCCCGGAGTTGAAATGGGAGCGTATCACCATGGAGTTTGTATCTGGACTCCTACGGACCTTGAAGAAGTTTGATTCCATTTGGGTCATTGTGGATCGGTTGACCAAGTCTGCTCATTTCATTCTCGTGTGTACCACTTATTCATCAGAGCGGTTGGCGGAGATTTATATCAGGGAGATCGTCCGTTTGCATGGTATTCTAGTTTCTATCATCTCAGACAGAGGTACTCCGTTTACATCGCGATTCTGGAGAGCCATGCATCAGGAGTTAGGCACTCAGGTGGAGTTGAGCACGATATTTCACCCCCAGATGGACGGACAGTCCAAGTGCACTATTCAGATTCTTGAGGATATGCTCCGTGCGTGCGTGATTGAGTTTGGAGGGTCATGGGATCATTTCCTGCCATTGGCGGAGTTTTCTTATAACAACAGTTATCATTCCAACATTCAGATGGCGCCGTATGAGGCTTTATATAGTAGGAGGTGTAGATCTCCGGTGGGTTAGTTTGAGCCGGGTGAGGCCAGGCTATTGGGCACAGAGATGGTCCAGGATGCAATGGAGAAGGTTAAGGTGATTCAGGAT
>MU703176.1:26042-72654 GCA_026770625.1 Nicotiana glauca
CTACTTCAGGTATGTTCTCTATGCTCGTTCGAGGACGAACGAATGTTTAAGTGTAGGAGGATGTAACGGCCCGACCGGTCATTTTTGGAATTTATGCCCCGATCCCCCATTAACTGCTTCCTCTAAGTTCATTTCTGCTATTTTGGTTTGCCAGGACATTCAGTGTTAGGATTCGGAGTGTTTTGGGACACTTAGTCCCTAAATGAGAGCTTAAGAGTTGAAAAATGGTACGTATTCGGAACAGCATGAAGACAACCTCAGAATGGAAATACAATTATTCTGTTAGCTCTGTTAGGTGATTTCGGGGTTGGGAGCGTGTTCGGAATGTATTTTGGAGGTTCGTAGCTCAATTAGGCTTGAAATGCCGAAGTTTGAATTTTTGAAGTTTCCGGTCCGATAGTGAGTTTTTGATCCGAGGGTCGGATTTGAATTCCGGAAATTGCATTAGCTCCGTCATTTTATTTGGGATGTGTGCAAAATTTCAGGTCATTCGGGCAAGGTTTAGTTAGGTTTTTGATCGAAAGTGTGTTTTGTTGGAATTTGAAGTTCTTAGGCTTGAATCTTTGATTAATTCGTGTTTTCGGCATTGTTTTAGGTGGTTTAAGGATTGGTACAAGTTTGAATGATGTTATGGAATATGTCCGTAGGTTTGGTTGAGGTCCCGGGGGCTTCAGGTGTGTTTCAGATGCTCAACGGAGCAATTTGAATTTTGGAAATGTTGCAGAAAATTACAGGTTTGAATTCCTTCTTCACGTTCGCGAAGAAGCCATCGCGTTCGCGTAGTGGTAGCCTACCCCTTAATCGCATTCGCGGACCCTCTCTCACGTTCGCGTAGTGTAATTCTGGAGAGGGAAGCCAGTTCCTCTTCGCGTTCGCATAGAGCTTCTACGTTTGCGAAGCTTCACTGTTTCCTCCATCGCGTTCGCATACACCTGGTCGCGTTTGCGTAGTTCATGATCCCCAAACCTTCGCGTTCGCACTCCTCCCTTCGCGATTGCAAAGGTAATTCTCCAGCTGCTTAAATTTTCCTTCTCCACGAACGCGTGCCCCGTGAACGTGTGCGTGATGAACAAATGGTCTGAACAATACTTAACATTTCAAAAATGAGGTTTTGCCATTTTTATCAAAACACAAGGTTTGGAGCTCGGATTTGGGAGCAATTTCAAGGGTTTTTCAAAGGCAATCACTAGTTAATGATTCTCTACTCTCCTATGACTAGAATCCACTAATCTAATCACGAATTCACCCTTTAATTTCGGATTTTGAATGAAAATGGGGGAAAACTTCTTAGACCTAGCTATGGGGTTTTGATTGGGCATTTGACATCCGATTTGGGGGATTTTTATATGGTTGGACTCGTGAGAGTTCGAGGGTTCTGAAAACATGAAAATTATTTGATTCCGAGACGTGGATGGAGGGGCATTTTGGTAATTTTACCTATTTTCACGCCCTATCTTTAAATTTAATAGTGGAATCAGTTGTTTGCAATATTATTTATGATGTGTAATTGAATTGAATAGATTTAGGCCATTTGGAGTTGGATACTCGTGGCAAAGGCACAGTTTCTAGTGATATTGAGCCGGTTCGAGGTAAGTGGCTTGTCTAACCTTGTGTGAGGGACCTTTCCCCTTAGGATTTTACTTGATATTTGAGTGCCTTGTGCGTGAGGTGACGAGCGCATACTTGAGCCAATTGATGAAATCCCGATTTTTTCTTAAACTATGAAAACATAGTTCTTATCCTTATTTTCCTTGTTCTATTTGGAGTTATGACTTATGTTAGATTAGGAAAAGCATGTTTAGCTGATTTGACTGCATACTTGCTTAAATTATTTTGACTGCACTACGTGAAGCATGCTAGGCTCGTTCTATCTGTGTTTGTTTTTCATACGATATTCCTTGGTTTGTTTTTGGCTGGGATTGCGCATTTACATTGGAACTACGGATGTGGGATTCCGGTAGCTCCCTCCCTTGTTTGTTTACTTTGGGACTACGAGTTCGATTCCCGGGAGATCCCCCTGCACTTTTACTTGGGACTACGGGACGGTATCCCGGGAGATCCCCCTGCACATTGATGACTGGACTACGGGATGGTATCCCGGGAGATCCTTTGGTATTGGTACGTGAGTTGGACTACGGGATGGTATCCCGGGAGATCCACTGGATAGTTAAGGAAAGGGCTACATGACGATATCCTGGGAGACCCTTATTGGTATCTTGGCATTGAGCTGTGCTTACTCTGTGTTTTACTCTATCCTTGTAGTTATTATTGCTTCGTTGACTTGCCTTATTACACTACTGCATTTATTAGTTTTTGTAAGATTTCCACACTGTTAATTATTGCTATTGTTATATTTTTGCCTTAGTAAGGCCCTAAACTTTCCTCGTCACTGCCCAACCGAGGTTAGGCTTGGCACTTACTGAGTACTGCTGTGGCAAACTCATGCCCTTCCTGCGCATGTTTTTCATGTGCAGATCATCCAGGTACCTCTACTCAAGCGCACTATCAGTGAGGTAGGAGGATTACAGAGACTTCAAGTTATATCTGCTGCGTCCGCAGACCGACGAGTCTCCCTCTTACTCTATCTTTAGTACTTAGTTTTCTCTCTTTTGGTTGTTAGATATTCTGGAGTTTTGGAGCCATACTATATACTTCTGGAGCCTGTATTGCCCGTGAGTTTTCGGGTTTTGGGAATTGTTTTGGATTTGTGTTATCGAGTTGTACATGCTGAGCGGCATTCAGTATATTTTCCTTTAGAAATTTACTTTGATTTTCTCTATTTTTCCACAATTATTATGTTTTTCTGCAATTGTAGGCTTACCTGGTCATGGGGGCCGGGTGCCGTCATGATATGTTCACGGTTGGTGAACTAGGGTCGTGACACATGTAGTCACATGGTTGATTGAAGATTTAAATTAAGTATAAAGATTGTGGTAATATCACTAATTTGAGAATTTGTGCTTGTAAGGCACCTGGTTCATTGGGTTGTGGACTGTGGAGGTTTGCTCCGGTTATGATGGTTGTTCTTGTGAGTTATGGGAAAAAAGGGGTTATTATGGACCCTTGAAAGGTTATTAGCCTACTACGGTGCGATCAAAATTGGCTTGAGGTCTGTGGATTGATTTAAATATGAATATGGGCTCTATATTAAGCTCGATGTGTACATTTTAGCGTAGCGCTCCATATGGAGGAGTATTCAGACATTAGATGTTGTTTCATCATCGTCTATTTCATGTAATGCTATATCGTGCCTTGAGAGTTATGAAACGTCTTGACAAATTTATTATGTGTCTAGGTTTTGCATAGTGATGGTATTATGTGAGAGAGATAGCTCTCGAGATTCAGTTCATATATCACACCTCAATTGTGCTTAAGTTTTGTAGCGTATGGCGCTTTCTGTCTCCCGAGGGATGGTATTATACACTTAGCGTACTTGTGACCGATATTCGGTATTTTTTAGTATTTAGAAATTTAGCTCGGTAAGTATCTTCTTATGTATATTTTATGTGTGGATCGGGTGGCACGCTGCCACAGTTATGTTGTTTGGATCAGGTTGTATGCCGCAACAATGTGATATTGAATATTGTCCCCCATATATTATTTTGTATGTTTTATTTCCCATTTCTGAGGAAGATTTATGACTCCTTTTTGGTTGTCTAATTAGTTGAATAAGTTGAGTAGTCCCTTCCAGAGTTCATTTTCCTTATGTATCATGTTCGAGTTTGTAGCTTATTGGCACGTTATGGCATCAGATGAGACTTTTGGTCATGTCTGGGGTAGCTTATTGCCTGAGTAGCTCGTATTGGGTGAGACGAGATTATTGGATCTAGGATCAATGCGATCAGATTATATGAAGTATATTAACGAGCAAATACTATTATTTGGTTCAGAATGAGGTAATGGTTCTTATCAAAAGTATAGACTCAATGATTTGTTGACTCGGTAGTTGGTTATGAATTTCTACACACCTCTTCCGTCGTGGCGGTAATGTAAGAGTTAGAACAGGACTCATATATGTCATGGGGTGCATTGTGAGCATCAGATTCGGGAAATATCAGCTATTATAATCAGAGAGTGTTATTATGGTCCTATGAATAATGGGGTGCATGGTGTGAATTCAGAAAAGGTATGTATTCATGTTCTGGTACATTGTATGGTGATTGATACAGTATTCCTATGTTTGAAGCAGGACTGGTAGAGAATTTCGAATGTTGGAACTAGGCTCTAAGGCTTATCTGCCTAAATAAAAGAGAATATCTTCAGATTTGGTCAAGCTAATGGCTCAACTAAGTGGTGGTAGCACGGGTAGGTGCACGAGGTGTTAAATAGTGATTTCGGACAACATTAGCACAGTTCTTAACAAGTTCAGGGACAAATGTATGTTTAAGTGGGAGAGAATGTAATGAACCGATCGGTCGTTTTGAGCTGTAGCGCACCGTTCAGTGGTTTAAGGCCATGAGCACATTCACTTCAGGTATTATGGCTTGTACGCATGGTCGGAATTGAATATCGGGAAGTTTAGAGTTGATTTGGAAAGAAAATTCTCATTTCGGAAGCTTTAAGCTGAAAGAATTAACTAAGATTGTATTTTTGAGTAAACGACCTTGGAATCGGGATTTGAAGGTTCCAACAAGTTCATATGATGATTTTGGACTTTGGCGTATATTCGGATCGGGTTTTGGATGACCCGGGAGCGTTTCAGCGCCTATTGTGGAAGTTAGCATCTTTGGAAGAATTTCATAAGTTTGGGTTGAAGTGCATTTCATGTTATCAATATCCGTTTGGAATTTTGAGTCTCAGAATAGCTCCGTATGGTGATTCTAATAATGGGGAGGCGTCCGGAAGTGGATTTGGAGGCCAGTAAGTCATTTTGGAGTCATTTGGCTAAAGTTAAAAATTTGAAGGTTTTTGAGAAGTTTGACCAAGAGTGGACTTTTTGATATTTGGGTAGGAATCCGATTCTGGAAGTTGGAGATAGGTCCATGATATTGAATATGACTTGTGTGCAAAATTTAAGGTCAATTGGACGTGATTTGATAGGTTTCGGCATCGAATGAAGAAGTTTGAAGTTCTAAAGTTCATCAAGTTTGAATTGGGGTATGATTCGTGATTTTAGCATTTGTTTTGATGTGATTTGAGACCTCGAGTAGGTTCGTGTTATCTTGTGGGACTGGTTTGTATAATTGGATGGGGCCCCGGGTTCCTTGGGTGTGTTTCGGATCATTTCAGGCTATTTTGTAATTTCTGTTGCTAGTGTCTGGTGTTCTTCTTCGCGAACGCGAAGGAAGTCACGCGTTCGTGGGTAGTGAAGGACTTTAGGAACCTACGCGAACGTGAGTGGGTAGTCACGAATGCATAGAAGGAAATGAAGACGTGGCCTAAGGCCATTTGGCCTATGCGAACGCGTAGAAGGTAACGCGAACGCGTAGGGTCTGGGCAGCTGGCCTTCGCGAACGCGATCAGCAGGCCGCAAATGTGAAATAGGAATTCTGGGTAGTGAGTTGTTTTAAAGACGGGATTTGGCCCATTTTCTTTCATTTTCTCTTGTCTTGGGCAATTCTTGGAGGGTTTCAGGTTTTCATCATCAATGGCAAGGTAAGCTATCCCCACCTATTATGAGTTAAACACATTGATTATGTATAAATTTTAATATGAAAATTAGTAGAAATTTGGGGGTTTTGTTGGAAAAACCTAGAATTTGTATTTTTGGATTGTTACCACGAATGTGGGCATGAAATTGAGAGTAAATTATATATTTGAGTTCATGAGATTATGGGTAAAGTTTATCTTCAAAAAATTTTAGAATTTGGGCACGTGGGCTCGAGGGTGATTATTATCGACTTTTCGATCGGGGTTAGAAATTATTATAAATTGGATTATAATGAGTATTTGAGCATATATTAATTGGTTTGCATAATTATTGGCTAGTTTTGGAGCGTTGAGCATCGGTTTGAGTCGTCGGAAGGTCTTGGAAGCCGGTTATGGAACTTCGGAGCGAGGTAAGTCTCATTTTTAACCTTGTAAGAGGGAATTAACCCCATAGGTGGAATAATTAATTATGTGCTCCTATTTGTGGGGGATACATACACACGAGGTGATGAGAGTCCATGTGTAGCTACTATTTTGCTTAAGTCCGGGTTGTCTAGGACCCAAAAGCATGCTGTACTTGCGATATTTGTAATCCTATTGTCGATTTAAATTGCTTAAAATATATCGAACTTGGTAAATGAATTTCTAAAAGGCATCATTTTCTTGACCTTTAAAAGAGAAGTTGCCATTTCTTTGGGTAACTGTTTCCCTGATGAATTCTTGATTGACTGTTTGAATGTGTTTATCTATGTGTAACCACGTCGCACGTATGATTCACGAGCGGGGTAATTCTTTTATTTATATTTGATCGCGTTGCATGTATGATTAGCGAGCGGGGTAATAGATGCATCTATTGTTTACATCGTTCGACCATCTGGCAGTGTACATGTTGGATTAGGCCATATGACCTCAGCATGATTTGTGCATGCTTGTATTGCTTGCGTTGAAGTTTATAAATTTTGATATTGCTTCTCTGGCCTGAGATAAATTGATAAATGATGAAATGTGAATTTTGGAAATCTCTTATTATTAAATGAATTGTTTACCTGCTTCATGATTAATGAATTTTCAGTCGCCTTATAAAATCCATGATTTTTCACATTATTGGTAGTTTATTATTGGACCACTAGTAAGTGTCGAAGTCGACCTCTCGTCACTACTTCTTCGAGGTTAGACTGGATACTTAGTGGGTACGCGCAATTTTTGCACTCATACTATACTTGCTGTGTATTTTTGTTACACCAGCACACGTATGTCTAGTGGCCTCGTTGGGCGCAACAGCATGGTTGATACAGAGACTTAGATGAGCTATATCTCTCGAGACGACCTGCTACCAGCAGAGACTACTTCAGAGTATTGTATCTTTCTTTTCTGTCTAATTTGTATTCCAGTCAGTTATTGTGTTACATTTTATTTCCTTGAAATTGCTCATACACTTGTGACACCGGATTTATGGATGAGTATGGGATTATTTAGTATTTAAATTTGTTAAAGACATTATTATTTAGAAAGAATTACAAGAAAATATACATAACTTCACACCATAACAAAAAATGGCCCATATTTTTAAGTTTTACACAACCTAGACCATAGTGTACATATTTTGAAAGCACTATCAAATTCAAAACTTGTGTTGTTACAACCATTGCTTCTAAAAGGTGTAGAGTTAAATATGGGTGCTCACAACCATTGCTTTCACAGCTTCAAAGGGTCATCCACCATTGCTGCTTCTTACCCTGTGTCACCTGGTTGCAATGTAAGAAAATTGAAGAGTAGAAGTCCACCATTGAAGTTCATTCAAAGCTTTGCTTTCGAAAATATAATTTTTTGAGTTTGTTAGTTATTTGGATTGAGTGTTGTTCCAATTGATTAAAAATATCAAAAGGAGTTCAAAATTTAAGTTGGAAGTGATTTGGAGTAGATTTGAGCAAGATTTGAATTAAATTTTAGAAAAGACGCAAGGAGGAAGACAAAGTCAGTTTTTTATATAATTATGTATAATCTTGTGTAATAGTTTATATGAGTGTATAAACACATCCTATACACTTTTATACACCTTTATACAAGAGTCTGTAGACGAACTTCTTCCATGATTTTCAGTTTTAATTCTTGTTCAAAACCAATCCAAATCTCCATTAAATGACTTCAAATTTTATATACAACCTCCTTACACTATTTCTAATAAGTCTAAATAACACCCACTCCAAATTTCTCTTAAATCAAATTCGAAATTTAACCCCACATAATTAAGCATGTTAAAAATTTAACTTCCACCATCCAATTGGATTTGGTTTGTTGAACTAACAATTGAGTCACAGTTACTGAATCGAAAATTAACTTAAAAGTTTGAGCAATCTTTTTTAAAAATTAAATAGTAATTTCTAGAACCTATTGAAGTTGGATGTTGAATCTTAGCCTATTATTTTTGGGCTAGTTGATTGTACATTGAAACATGGGCTATAAAATTGAAAAGCAGGGAGTTCTGTTTTTATTTTGTGAAATTTTTCCTATTATTTATTCTATAAAGTTCGTCTTTTATTAGTCAAATTGAAAAAATTTATTCTTTCAAAAGTAGTAAAATGAGAATTTACTTAACTATTTATTATTGGCTTGCCTGACAGTGGTGTCCGGCGCCATCACGATCTTTAATGAATTTTTGGGCCGTGAAATCAATTGTGGTATTAGCACCTTGTTGTGCTCATTTTATAGGGAGGAGGAAGACTTAGAAAGATACTGCTATATTTTTTTATTGATATAATAAAATTACAAGGGATTGCTTTGAATATCTTTTAAAATATTTTTGTCTTTAAATTTGAATTAAAAAATTAGGTCACAATTCTATAATAAAACTATAAGGCATTGTCTTAGATGTTCTTTTAACATCTTTTTGTTTCTAATTTCTATTTATTTTTTAAAAAAAGTTACTGCTTAGCCGTTAGGCCCATTTAGCCTGGGACAATGAGCTCGTGGGCCTGATCCCAAGCCGGTTCCTACAAAAAGCACGTTTATCCCAGGACCGTTTAGCATGTTTATTTAAGGATCGGGAACAGGCCGAGACCGCGGCCCACAACTAAGAAAAAGAAAAGGGAAAAAAGGATTTTGGTGTTGCCTCGTGCAAAATATCGTTTCCATTCAAACAATTGGCATATATTCTTTAGTCGCAGCGATACACCCCAGGTAATTACATATATCTTCCTTATTTTAAACAATAGTAGTTTATATACATGATTACGCGCAAGACTTAGAAAATATAATGTGTGATTTGATTCTGAGTTAGAAGAGGAGGTTAGGGAACTGAGAGAAATCCATAGGCCGTTTCATAAATTAAGCGGGTATATTATACGAATAGACTAAAAAATTTATAAATTATGGACTAGTTGAATTACTCATGATATGGGTAAATATAATGCGGCAAATTTATGGTCAAACATGAGCCTTTGAGGGTTAATATGTATTTTAAATTAGTTATGAATTAGTTAAACTAGAAAATTGACACGAGATTGATATGATGTTATTATAGATTGATCGGAGGAAGTTTTATAGATTGCTCTAGGTGAAGTGTTTGGTATTTCGATTCAAGTATTGTGACTAGTAACATTACCGAAATTTATGTTCTCATAACCTGCATGGTTTATACATTATTTTAACAATAAAACGTGCTACCAAATGTTTGAAATTTCATATGGGACAAGTCCTTTATTTGATATGGTACTGAATAGTTTACTTCAGATGTTTACAATTATTTAAAATGGTCATCATTGCTAGACATATTTTATTGTTACTTGAGATATGATTACCGTTATCGAAGTTGAAATTACATGATTTGACAAGAGCTGAAATGCCCTATTTGTTTTAAAATATTTTCATACGAGTGTTTACTGACTACAAAGACAAGTATAAATGTAAGGAAATTTTGAAGGATTTAGTAGCTAACGGCATGTTCGTTAGACCTGGTTCACCTTATAATTACTGATTACTATTACAACGCTCACTAGCAGAAGGTAGAACTAACATACCGTTACTGATTTTCCTCGAGTAAGGACTACCGTTATATTTGACTTCTTGTGCAGAGGTCTTTAGTTATATTGATTACATGATTTGTTCATTGAAACCTCCCAAACATGAATATTGATATTACATAGTGTTTATCAAGCTTATGATGCATAATGTTGAATGTAACTGAGTACATAACAGCAATTAAGCAAACAACTCAATAGCAAAAAATGACTACTATGGGTTCCAATAGTACCACCATATAGCCTAAACATGATTCTATTATAAATTACAGCTCGCGTACTCTAACACATAGAGTACAGTAAAAATGTTCAGATAAGATGGCTACGCAGTTCTATGGAATCGACTAAATTACAGTTACTATGGTGCACGCCAGTCACCTAGTATGTGCATCACCTCAACACTAATCGCATAACATGTAATGCGGGGTTTCATACCCCCAGAACCAAGTTTAGAAGTGTTACTTACCTCAAGCCATGCCAAATTCTACTCCAACAAGTCCTTTCCTCGTGAAACGGCATTTGAATGCATCGAAACTAGCCACAAACAATTTGATACGATCAACTCAAGCTATAGAAATCAATTCCATATGAAAATGCTAAGTTCTTAATCAAAATTCAAAAATTCAACTCAAAAGTCAACCCCCGGCCCACATCTCAGAATTAGATGAAAGTTACAAAATCCAAACATGCATTCAACCACGAGCCCAACCATACTAAAATTACTCAAATCCAATACCAAATTCTAGCTCAAATCTTATGATATTTTAGTAGGGAGTGAGTCGCTAGCTTAAATCTTACGATATTTTCTATTTAATATACTAGAATGTTTTCGGTGATCTAGCGACTCACTCCCTGCTATTTTTTTAAAGGGACAACAGTTAACATAAGCGAGAGTTTCATAAATTAGAGCATAAAGGTTATAGTTCTTGGTGAGCCCCACACTCGTTCGCGTGGGTGAGGAGTTTTATTTGGTTGCTATAGTCTTTTCTTTTGACCTGTTAGAGTTGCTCCATAGTTATCTTATTAGTGTCGTGAGTATTCATTTGTTAATATGGGCTAGTTACTAGTATTTCATTTTTTCCCTGCATTTTGAGATGGTTTTAGCTTTATTAGGTTGAAAGGGTTCGTAATATTTGTGGAAACTCATTTTTGGTTAGTTGATGATAATTATGACAAGTTTAGGTAAATATTGGTTGGTTGTTGTTTATTTATGAGACTTGAATTATTTTTGGATAGTTCAAAAACTGGGGGAACTTTGTCCATTTTTCTGTAAAATACTGATAAGACTTACTTGGGAGAACTTGCTTCTAAGCGCCGGTCACGATCCTAAATTGGGCCATGATAAAGTTGGTATCAGAGCTTAGGCTTAAGTTTGAGTCATCGAGAAATGTTTAGTAGAGCCTGGCTCATGGGTATGTAGGCACCCATACTTATGTTTTTGAGGCTTTCTTTTATTCCTTGATCGTGCATTGAGATAACTTAAGATTGACTTTGGAGTATTTCTTTCGCAGATGGCTAGGACAAGCACACCCTCATTTGCTGGATGTTGTGCTAGACGTTGTACTACCCGAGGTGGTAGTCAAGTTAGGGTTCATCAAACTAGAAGACATGTCCTCAACCTGAAGTTGGGAACATGGGTCAACCCCAAGCTACTATGCCAGATCAAGTGCAAGAACATGGAGTTCAGGATGCTCCACCACCAGTGCCAACTGTTCTACCTAGTTTTACCTTACCTGCAGATGCATTGGCAAGGTTATTGAATTTTTTAGCGGCATTGGTGCCTACTCAGGGTGGAAATTCAACTCCTCAAGCTACTTTGCAGATACAAGCACCTGAACAGACTCAGACTTTCAGGAATAAGGAGGTATCCCTGCAAGAGTTCATGAAATTGAAATCATCAAAATTCACAAGTTCTGATAATTCAACAGATCCTCAAAGTTTCTTGGATGGGACAGTGAAGGCATTACGTGCTCTAGGTTGTTCTAGTGAGAGGTCCGTGGAGCTCACATCATACTCACTAGAGGATATGGCCAACACATGGTTTGAAACTGTATTGCTAGGAAGGTCTACAGGAGCATCACCACTAACATGGGACGAGCTCAATAAGTTGTTGATGAATCATTTCTTCCAGACAGCCTGAGGCAAAAATATGCTAGAGACTTTGAGAGATTGGTTCAGAATCCAATTATGGATGCATCAACAAATAACACCAAGCTTCACAATCTGGCTAGATATGCTCCTTACTTGGTGCCTACCCTAGAAGCTTGAGTTTAGAGGTTTGTAAATGGGTTGTTTGGTCGTCTATATATTGCAGTAGACCCATAGATGAAGACTTTGTCCTACTCTGATGCAGTCAACCTCAATATCAAGATTAAAAACAAGAGACGTAATGAGCGTGCAACCAATGATTTATGTAAAAAGGCTAAGATGAGAGGATCTTTTAGTGGCGGTTTTAATGAAAATTATGGAGCATGAAATCAGGGACGACAACAACAGGGCTCTTAGACAGGGCACACTTGTCTTCATAGTCCACTTGCAGGACACATTATAGATGGTGTAGTAGGGGACCATCATCATTTGGACATCATAATTATGGGTAGATATATGCCACTACTCCGGTCTGCTAGACCTGTGGTAGATCACATTTGGGCTAGTGTCTTGTTTTGACTGGAGAGTGCTTTCGATGTGGCTAGTTGGGACATCACTTGAGGGATTTTCCTCAACCTTTGAGGAATTTTAGCCAGACTTCTATTTAGTTAACTATACCTACTCAGACTACTCGTAATACTTCAAGTACAAAAAATAAAGGTCAAGATGTCGGAGATCATGCTTTTGTGATTCGAGGACAAGGGAATGCTGGTAGAAGTCAGGAAAAAGTTTTTGCATTTACTAAACAGGATGCCCAGGTGTCAAATGTTGTGGTTACCGGTATTCTTTATGTCTGTTCATTTGATGCACTTACGTTGATTGATCCGATTTCCACTCACTCCTATGTGTCCTCGTACTTTGATTTGAGGTTTTGATAGACAACCTGCACTATTGAATGATCCTTTTGTAGTTGCTACTCTTGTTGGAGAGTCTCTATTAGCTGACTATGTGTATCGTTCTTGTCAGATTAGGGTTGAGCGTAGAGATACTCTAGCTGACCTTATTGTACTTGATATGATTGACTTTGACATGCTGATGTGAATGTATTAGTTATTTTCTTGCTATGCTATTGTCGATTTTCATGCAAGGATTAGTTAAGTTTGAGATACCGAATGAACCCACTTTTGTTCTAAAATGGGGTCAGGTTCCAGAGATTTGAAAAGTTATATCTATTATGAAGGCTCAACGACTTCTGAATAAAGGTTGCTTGGGTTTCTTAGCTATTATAAATGACACAAGAAAGGAAATAATTACTATAGAAAATGTACCAGTAGTAAGAGAATTTTCTGATGTATTTCGTGAGGATTTACCAGGATTGCCTCCAGTATGATAAATAGACTTTGGTATTGATTTGCCACCTGACACAAAACCCATATTGATACCCCCATATCGGATGAAACTGATAGTTGAGGGAGCTAAAGAAATAATTGCAGGACTTGTTACATAAGGGATTTATAAGACAGAGTATATCTCCATGGGGTGCACCAATATAATTTGTAAAGAAAAAAGATGGATCTTTGAGTATGTGCATTGACTATAGGTAGTTGAACAAGATAACAATATGCAATAAATATCCCTTTCCTCGTATAGATGATACACTTGGTCAACTACAAGAAGCTGCCCACTTTTCAAAGATTGATCTCGGTCTGGTTATCATGAACTTAGAATCAAAGATGAAGATCTTTCTAAGACTGCTTACAACACTCGGTATGGGCACTGTGAGTTTCTTGTGATGCCTTTCAGACTAACTAATGCTCCAGCTACATTCATGAATTTAATGAATAGCGTGTTCAAGCCGTTTCTGGATAGATTTATAATACTCCCTCCATTTCAATTTATGTGAACCCATTTGACTGGGCACAAAGTTTAAGAAAAGAGAGAAGACTTCTGAACTTATGGTTTAAAATGAAGCACATATATTTTGTGTGGCTATAAATCATTGCATAAAGGTAAATTATTTCCAAATAGGAAAATAGGTCATTCTTTTTGGCACTGACTAAAAAGGAAATAGGTTCACATAAATTGAAATAGACGGAGTAGTATTTATTGATGATGCCCTAATATATTTTTGTCGCCAAGGAGAACACGAGAATCATCTGATGACTTTGTTGCAGACATTGCGAGAACATTGGCTTTACGCTAAGTTTTCAAAGTGTGAATTTTGGTTATACTCAGTAGCATTTTCGGGGAGTTTTTTATCCAAGGATGGAATTATGGTGGGTTCCAATAAGACAAAAGTTGTACATAAATGGCCCAGACCTAATTCTCCTATAGAGATTCGTAGCTTTTTAGTCTTGGCAGGCTATTATATGCATTTTATGCAGGATTTCTCCAGAATAGCAACACCATTGACCAAGCTAACAGAAATTACAAAGTTTCAATGGACGGAAGAATGTGAGCATAGCTTTCAAAAACTTAAAACATGTTTGACAACTGCACGAATATTAGCCTTACCATCAGGTTCTAAAGGATTTACAGTATTTTGTGAGGCCTCGAAGGTGGGATTTAGATGTGTTCTCATGCAAAATGGTTGCATTATAGCTTATGCTTCGAGATAATTGGAAAGCATGAGCAAAACTATCCTACATATGATTTGGGGATGGTTGTAGTGGTATTTTCTCTAAAACTTTGGAGGCATTACCTATACGACGAAACTTGTGAGATTTATACTGACCAAAATAGTTTGAAGTACATTTTTCAGCAGAGAGATTTGAATCTTCAGCAATGTTAGTGGATGGAACTACTCAAGGACTATGATTATTCTATTTTGTATCTTCTAGAAAAGCCAATGTTGTGGCTGACGCATTGAGCAGAAAATCTATGGGAAGTTTGGCACATATAGTTTCTGCAAGGAGACCTTTGGTTGAAGATATGCGAAGACTAGAGAGCACCTGTGTCGGATTTAGTGTCAGAAATTCAGAGGCATTTTTAGTTATGTTCAGGCTAAGTTTTCATTATTTGAGCGCATTAAAGCCACCAAATATGAGGAAGAACGATTATGCAAATGCATAAATGAGGCCTTAGATGGTAAAAACAAGGATATGATTGTTGAAAGTGACGACGTTCTTCGACTAAGTAACTAGTTATGTGTAGCAGATGTAGATGGGTTGAGACATGATATTCTTGAGGAAGCCCACAGTTCTAGATACACTATACATCCTGGATCCACAAAAATGTACCATGACCTGAAGCAATTT
Source organism: Nicotiana glauca (assembly GCA_026770625.1). Taxonomy (NCBI): domain Eukaryota; kingdom Viridiplantae; phylum Streptophyta; class Magnoliopsida; order Solanales; family Solanaceae; genus Nicotiana; species Nicotiana glauca. The sequence continues at coordinate 40,993 of MU703176.1, forward strand.
TATTGGTAGGAAAGCATGAAGAAAGATGTTTCTAACTTTGTTTGTAGTTGTTTGACTTGTCAACAGGTCAAAGCCGAGCATCAGCGACCCATAGTACTACTATAACAAATTGAGATTCCATAGTGGAAATAGGAAAGAATTACCATAGATTTTGTGACTAGACTACCCCGTACCCTTAAAGGTTATGATTCTGTATGGGTAATTATAGATCGAGTGACAAAATCAGCACATTTTTTGCCAGTGAAGACTAAATATGGTGGAGTGAGGTATGCACAAATATTTATGAACAAAATTGTCTGACTTTACAGAGTTCTAGTATCCATCATCTCTGATAGAGGATCACAATTTACTTCACGCTTTTGGAAATCTTTTCAAGAAGCATTAGGTACACGAGTAGATCTTAGTAATGCGTTTCATCCACAGACAAACGGGCAGTCAGAATGTACTCTACAAATCTTGGAGGATATGTTGAGAGCTTGTATTCTTGTGTTTGGAGGTATTTGGGGCGCTTATCTACCTTTAACTGGATTTTCTTACAACAATAGCTTCCAATCCAGTATTCAAATGGCACCGTACGACGCATTATTTGTTAAAAAATGTCATTCTCCTATCGGATGTGTCACGAACCCAAAACCAACCCGGTCATGATGGCATCTATCGTGAAACTAGGCTAGCCGACACATTTTCAAAGTAGTTTAACATTTTATTAAAACTTAAATAACAACCTTTTCAACTTAAATTTCATAAAAAGATGTACAGTCAAAACCAAAATTAATACGGAAAATAAAAGCCCGACCTTGGGTGTCACTAAGTCATGAGAAACACAACAATCGTTCTAAAACATAACAAGACCAAAATAGTCTGAAAGTAGCCAAAATGTACTAGAAGGAAGATAAAGGAGGAGAAAGGCGGGACTGTGAACGTCAGGTAACTACCTCGCTATCTCCGTTGAAATCTGCGTCTGGAATAGTTAACAACCGCTACCGTGGCCTGAGATACCTGGATCTACACACGAGGTGTAGGGGTAATGTGAGTACACCAACTCAGTAAGTAACAAGCCCAAACTATGGACTGATAGGTAGTGATGAATTAAACCTCAACAGGTAAACACAATTAAACTATACAGTAATGTAGGCATACTTGCAGTTCAAGTATTCAGCTCAATAGTAAGTAGTACAAATCTAAACAATGTGAAGTATAAAGCTCAACAAATCTCTAAGTACCAATGTACAAAAAGTATGAAAATGTACCATGTACCTCCACTCTCAAGTGCTCAACCACTCGGTATTGTATATGGCGATCCGGCCCAGGGAAGATCCATCCCGGAATATATACACATCAATTACAACAGTCACTCAGTACCGAGGAAGGCCATTCCAACCTTATGGAGAAGATCCATCTCCAAGCATAAGTACTTTGGACAAGATCCATGTCTAGGGAAGATCCATCCCTCAATAAAATCAACTGCGCTCACCAGGTGTGTGTAGACTTCGGAGGGGCTCCTTTCTGCCCAAGCGCTATAACAAGCCAACGACGGGATAATTAATAATCTGCTGCAGCGTGCAGCACGATCCCATAACTGTCACTCATAATCAAGCTCTCGACCTCACTCAGTCATCACTCTCCATTCTCACACACACGGCTCACAATGCCAAGAAACTAGCTCGAAATACTGACATGATGTGCCAAATAACAATAATCGAGACTAAGACACGATATGATATGCATAAACAAGACTGAGTACAGAATATCAACGAACCAAATGATATGACAGCAAAAAGCAACTTCTCAGGCCTCAATAGTATCGGCGTGAAGCCCTAACAAGGTAATTAGCATGATTTACAACTCATTACTACACAGATATCAACAAGGAAGAGTCACTAAGCGGTGCCATGGAATTATCCAGGCCACGATTCTCACGGTTCACGCCCACACGCCCGTCACTTGGCATTTGTGTCACCTCAATATTAATCATAGATTACATAGTTCGGGGTTTCGAACCCTCAGAATCAAGTTTGGAAGCGTTACTTACCTCAAACCAAGAGAAAACTCTAACCTGTGATGCCCCTGTCTCTTGATTTGGCCTCAAAATGCTCTGAATCTAACCAAAATCAGTATATTATCATCAATATACGCTAAAGGAATGAAACCTACACGAAAATTATCAAATTAGACAAAAAGACACTCAAACCCGGGCCCCGGTCCCACGTCTCGAAAATCGATAAAAATTACAAAACTAGAAAATTCTTTCACCCCCGAGTCTATACATACGAAAACCATCAAAATTCGACGTTAAATGGCCCCTCAAATTGAACTCTTCAATTTCAAGCTCTAATTCCCCAAATTCCTTCCCTAATTTCCACTAATATCGTGATTGAACAATGGAAAAATCATCATAAACACAAGTAATAAAGCTTAAGTAGCTTACCCAACCGATAACCCTTGACCCCTCTTGAGAAATCACTGCCCAAGCTCAATACCCGTCTTCAAAAAGAAGGAATTAGGCAAAATTCGCGAAGGAGACCTTTTATACTTTCTGCCCAGCGTTTTTCCACATCTACAGTCACCATGTCTCTTCTGCGACGCTGCACCCGCGGAAAATCCATCGCAGTTGCGGTTTTCACTTAAACCTCAAAATCCCGCTTCTCCGGTCATGCACCCGCATCTGCGGTCTCGCATGTGTGGTCCTTTATGCGCACCTACGGCTTTGCCTCAACTTCCTAATTCTCCGCATCTGCTGTCCAATCTCGCTTCTGCGAGCCTCGCACCTGTGGTTTCCACTCCGCAGGTGCGGTTATGACAGCTGAAGGATATCTTCAGCATTTCCTCAAATCACATCATTGATCCGTCAACCTCCCGAAATCAACTCGAGGCCCTTTGGACCTCAGCCAAAAATACAAACCAGTCACATATCGCTATTCAAACTTATTCCAACCTTCGGAACACTCCAAACAATATCAAAACATCATATCACCCTCGAATTCAAGCCTAAGGACTTCTAAACTTCCAAATTCTGCAAATGATGCCTAAACCTATCAAACCTTGTCCAAATGACCTGAAAGTTTTTACACACATCACAAATGACACTACAAACCTACTCCGATTTACAGAATTCCATTCTGACTCCGATATCATGATTTCCATTACCGACCGGGAAACACGAAATTTCCAATTTTGACAATTCAAGCCTAATTCTACCACGGACCTCCAAATTACATTCCGCACACGCTCCTAATCATGTAACAGAGCTATATGAACCATTATAATGAACATCCAAGATCTTCTACAAATTAGTCAATATTAGATTGACTTCTCCAACTTAAGCTTCTAAATTAGAGACTAAGTGTCTCATTATACTCCAAGACCACTCCGAACTAGAACCAGCCGACACGATACGATGAAATACAACTGAAGAATACATAAAGAAGTAGAAATGGGGGAAACAGGACTATAACTCATGAAATAGACGGCGGGTCATTACATGATGGTTTGAAGCTGGCAAGACTAACTTATTGGGACCTGACTTGGTACAAAAAGCTATTGACAAGGTCTAGTTTATCAGACATAGATTACTCACAGCTCAAAGTAGAAAAAAGCCTTATGTAGACTGTAGACATGTGATTTTTGACCCTCCCCAAGATTTGCACGTAAATATTTAATTTAGGCCTAATATAGCTATTTCAACTCATTTTGACTTTTTACTTTATTTTATTACAAGAAAAATGAAAATTATAAAAAAATTATAAAAAAATAACATTCGACTTATATAATTTCGAAAACATAAAAATAGTTTCATGTTTAGTTTAATTAATTAAGATTAGCTTTGACATTGTGTAGTATTTCTATCTTATTTTAAAAAGAGTCAATTAAAGTGTTAGACCACAATTTTAAGAGTTTTACATCCCAATTCTTGGCCCAATACCCAATAGCCATTAAGCCAACCCTAGGGACCCTTCTAGACTCTTCTTTGGAACAAAAAATAAATAAAAAGACCCTAAAGACTTAACACAAAAGACGTAGGGATTAATTGACAAAATACACACAATGTAAACCTAGACTCTAGACCTATAAAACCCTAAGGAGCTGAAGATAGAACAAAAAATCAGACCTACATCCCTAAGAGAATCAGCGCCACAATACACAAAATACACGACCCCCCCCCCCCCCCCNATAAATTCTTCTTCTTCATTAGAAATGAGAACCAACAGCCCTTAAGAAAAAGGCTTCAGCCATTGAACAGAAGAGACCAACGACCCTCTACTATCTTCTTCTCCTGGAAAAAACACTAGACGAGCTTTACCATAGCAGCCACCTACTCCACCAACTGATCGAACAATAGCAACTCCCTCGCCTTGTCTCACCTTGCCACTGTCCACTCCGCCAGCGACCCCATCTCCGGCGAGCTTCACCCTCACACACACACACACACATAGACGGAATAATAGTGTTACCTCCTCGTTCAGTACATCCTTTGGCTACTTCACTCTCAGATCTGATGATCTCCCTTAGTTTGCTGTTTTAACCTCCACTGTCATTAATGCTTCTTTCGTTTGCCATTAGCTATGCCATTTTCGGATAGGATTATGAAACTCATCTACAAAGCACATTAAATTATATGAAGCAGATTAATCCGCTAGTCACTATCGCAATCTGTGATTTCATTATTTGGTTTAATTCGAGTTTTCTGGCGAGTTTCGAGTTCGCCGAAGGTCGTAGTATGAGGTTGCCGATGGGGTTTTCCGGCCAAGTTTCGGCTTTAGTTCCTATTCACACAGTGTTATTGCAATCGGAAAGGCCATCTTTTAAGGTCCATCTTCAACCTTGTTCTTTCTAAAGTGTTCTTTTTGTGCTTTATCTCTTATGATTAAGAATGTTAAATGACTATTTCATTGTTAATTGCATGTTGTGACTGAAACGAATTAGCTTGTATAAATTAATTTAACTTCTTGAAATTAGATGATAGCACATATCTATCTGCTTGATTGAGCTATTTTAAGGACCTTTAATTAGGGACAAATCCTTACACCTTTTGGAACATTGATATGGCATTATGTTGCTTGATATACGGGTTCGAATTGATTTAGGTATTTAAAAGGATGATGGAAATATTGCATGTATCATTTTAATTATTTTATTTTACTTGCTCGATCTGCTAGTAGCATGTTTAGGCCGCGATGTGTAGGCAAACTTTAGGAGCGTAAATGAATAAATCGTAATAGTTAAATGCTTTTCCTTTAGGAATCAAGGTGTGCCATTTAGTTGAATTTTCTATCCCTCGCAAACTTGAAAGTGGATAGTTGCTTTAGGCGCGCTATTTAAATTTACCTTCCTAAACACGGATGTGCATTTATGTGACCCAAATCCCAGCAACGTTAGATAAAATGTGTCATGGACCGCGAATGCATTTATGTGACGTGGTTCAAGGCGTATTTTAGATGACGTTGAATCTTCCTAAATAATATTTAAATAAAAGTGGTTATAAAGTTAAAATTGAACCATAGGCTAAATCTTGTATTAAAATCAGATAATAGGCCAATAATAACAGTTAAGCGACCGTGCTAGAACCACGGATCTCGGGAATGCCTAACACCTTCTCCCGGGTTAACAGAATTCCTTATCCGGATTTTTGGTTCGCGGACAGTAAAATAGAGTTAATCTTTTCCTCGATTCGGGATTTAAACCGATGACTTGGGACACCATAAATTATTCCAAGTGGCGACTCTGAATTCTTCAAATAAATAAATCCCATTTCGATTGTCCTTTAATTGAAAAAACTTCCTTAATTCCTTATACCCCTTCCGGGGGTGTAGAAAAAAAGGAGGTGTGATATAGACAATAAAAGAGATTTAGTGTTCACAAATGGGGACAAAGTGTTCCTACGAGTCTCTCCTATGAAAGGTGTGATGCAGATTGGGAAAAGAGGCAAGATAAACCCAGGTTTATAGGACCGTGTAATATACTAGACCGAGTGGGAGCTGTGGCTTATCATTTGGCACTTCCTCCTAAGTTGTCTTTTATTCCTCAAGTGTTTCATGTCTCAATGCTAAGAAAATATATATTAGACTCATCTCAGGTGCTTGAGGCACCTACTATACAACTTGATGAGAAATTATCTTACGAGGAGGAGTCGGCGACTATCGTTGATAAACAAGTAAGAAAGCTAAGGTAAACGGAAATTATATTCGTGAAAGTCTTATGGAGAGATCATAGAACCAAAGAAGCTACATGGAAAGTGGAAGATACTATGCGAGTCAAATATACTCATTTATTTTAATCTACATGTACGTAATTGAGTTAAATTCGGGGACTGAGTTTCATAAGTTAGGGAGAATGTAATACCTCATATTAAGTTATGGTATGTTGGTCTTTAAACATATTAACTTAAAAAAAATAAAGAAAGAAACAAAAAAAACTAGTTAAATTAAAAGAAGGGAAAAGCCCGCTGGAACCAAAAGAAAAGGGAAGAGGGGAACTCATGCGGCTAAAACAAAACAAAAGCTAAAAGGGGTTGAGAAAAAAGAGAAAATCCCCTTTATCAAACGCACAACAGGGAAAACGGAAAGGGGAAAAAGGTTTCTTGTATTGCCTCGTGCAAAATATCGTTTCCATTCAATTGGCATATATTCTTTAGTCTTGATAAGCCTGGCTCTAGGTAATTACATATATCTTCCTTCTTTTGAAAAAGTAGTAGTTTATATACATGATTACTCGTGAGACTAAGTAAATATAATGTGCGATTTGATTCTGAGTTAGAAGAGAAGTTTAGGGAACTGACAGAAATCCATAAGTCTTTTCATGAATTAAGCGAGTATATTATATGTATAGGCTAAAAAGTTATAGATTATGGACTAGTTAAATTAAACATAGTGTGAGTAAATATAATGCGGCAAATTTATGGTCAAACATGAACCTTCGAGGATTAATATATATTTTAAATTAGTTACGAATTAGTTTAAACTAGAAAATTGACACGAGATCGATATGATGTGATTATGGATTAATCAGAGGGTTGTAGTGAATGCTCGAGGTAAAGTGTATGGTATTTCGATATGAGTATTGTGAGTAGTAATCTTACCGCAATTTGTGCTCTCGTAACCAGCATGGTTTATACATTATTTTGAAAAAATGTGTTATGGAACGTTCGAAATTGTATACGGGGCAAATCCTTTATTTGATATGGTACTGAATAGTTTACTTGAGATGTTTACAATTATTTAAAATGTTCTTATTGTTAGACATATTTTACTGTTACTTGAGATATGATTACTGTTATCGGAGTTGAAATTACATGATTTGATAAAAACTTAAATGCTCTATATTGTTTTAAAATATTTTCCTACGAGTATTTAATGATTACAAAGACAAGTATAATGGGAGGAGACTTTGAAGGATCTCGTAGCTAATGGCAGGTTCGTGAGACGTGATGCACATTGTAATTATCGATTACCGTTACAACCCTCACTAGTGGGAAGTTAGAACAAGCATACTGCTGCTGATTTCTCTCAAGTATGGACTACCGTTATATTTGACTTCTTGCGTAGAGGTTCACAGTTATACCAATTACATGATCTGTTCATTGAAACCTTCCAAACATGAATATTGATATTACACAGTGTTTACCGATCTTATTAACGGATTGTCAATTGAATTACATCATATGAAAAATATGATGAGACTAATTATTGTTTATTGTTTCTGAAAGGGCATTCTTATGATATTTTCTGTTAAATATACTTGCATATTTTTTGACTTGCCCCCAATGAAAATGGTTGTGGTTAAGTGTTATTACTCATTGAGCTAACGACTTAGTCCCCGCTATGTTTTTTACATAGTCAACAGTGGACGTATGTGAGGATTTCGTAAATTAGAGCGGGCATGTTGATAGTTTTTGGTGAGCCCCGCAATCGTTCACGTGCGCAGAGTTTTATTTATTTTCTATAGTCTTTTCCTTTGAAGTCTTAGTGTTTCTCCATAGTTATCTTATTAGTGTCGTGAGTATTCATTTGTTAATATGCACTAGTTACTAGTATTTCATTTTCTTTCCAGCTTTTGGAGATGGTTTTAGTTTTATTAGGTTGAAAGGGGTGGTAATATTGTTAGAAACTCATTTTTGGTTAGTTGATGATCATTATGACATGTTTAGGTGAATATTGGTTGGTCGTTGTTTATTTATGAGACAAGAATTATTTTTGGATAGTCCAAAAACATAAAAACTTCTGTCCGTTTTTATGTAAAATAATGATAAGTCTTACTTTGGAGTATTTGCTTCTAAGCGTCAGTCACGATCCTAAATTGGATCGTGACAGGAATCTGTAACCGTCAAAGAGTTAATATCAAATACCAGATTTTTTCGGAGTTCGTGGGTTTAAAGATAGTTTCATTCGGTGACTACTTGGATGGTCTCTTCTAGGATGATTCTACTTAGCCCCCATATGGCATTCGGGATGCACTTCTCGGTTAGACTTCATGTTCTTCAGACTAAATAGACTTGTATTACTTGGAATTGATTAGGAGAACCTCCCTATATGTCACCTATTGTGTTGGCCACGTGTTACTTACTTCTCTATTGGTTAAAAAAATGAGGCAATATTCTGAAGTGCATCTACATACCTAGAAATATATTAAAGTCATATTTAATTACTCCAAAAAAATCATGAAAGAATTATATTTTCGTCTGTCGAGATATAGCCATTAAAGAATTGTGAAGCTCAGGTCGCAAATGCGATATCTGTAGCTATGTAAATGGGACTTAGACGGATTTTTTAATTTATTGCCCAAATTTCAAAACCTAAACTTCAAGAGGTGATTTTCCAAAGGCTAGTTCTTCCCCAAATCATAGGTAAATGATTCTTAACTCATTTTTTTGAATCTTTTACTTCTTTTCACGAGATTTCATCATAGAATCTAGGATTTTTCATGGTGGAATTGGGGCTTTTTGGGTAGAACTTAGGAATTTTGAAATTTGGGGATTTAGACTTCAAATTAAGGTCGGATTCCAAAACTAATTGTATATCCGGGTTCGGGGGTGAATGATTAATCGAGTTTTGGTCCGAATTTCGGATTTTGACCAAGCGGGCCTGAGGTCGGTTTTTTTGAATTTTTGGGAGAAATGTTGGAAAACTTATAATTGTGCATTGGAATTGATTTCTTTAGCGATAATTGATGTTATTAAGTTAATTATACGAGTTGATTGAAGGTGAAAATTAGAGAAAAAGCGGTAATTGAGCTTTGAGTTGGCCGTTAGCTTGAGGTAAGTGTTTGGTGTAACTTTTACTTGAAGGATTAGGGATCCCCGACTTATTTGCTATGTGAAAACCCATGTGTGTGGCATATAGGTGAGGTGACTATTACCTATGCGCCACCAAATTATCTGTTTAGCCTGCTCCTTTCCTTCTTGTCTTAACTGCTACATGCTTATTGGTGCTTCCATGTTTAATTGCTTCTTGTTAGATGTTATTTTATTTATTGATGGTATTATTTGTTTCGTAGTTTATTGTATCACATTATTGGTTTATGTTGGTTTATCGGTGTTTCATGGTACATTTTGGTTGGATTCGTTGTGTAGTATTAATTGATGAGGTTTCATAATTGTATAGATTTCCGTTTGGTTGGTTTGAGGCATGAATGTTGTGGAGTGTTTAAGCTAAATTGTGAAATACTTGTTCTTATTGTGTGACTCGTACTGGTATGGTGGGATCGGGTTGCACGCCGCAACATGAGGAATAGGGGTGGTATATTGAGGAGGAATAAGGGTGAATGTGATTGTCTGGTAGGATCGGGTTGTGCGCCGCAACAAGAGTAATAAGGATGGACAGGTGGGATCGAGTTGCACGCTGCAACATGATGAATAAGGGTGATATATTGAGGAGCAATAAGGGTGAAATGATGGGATCGGGTTGCACGCCGCAACATGAGTAATAAGGATGAATGTTCATATTGTTGTTGATTATATGGTGGGATCGGGATCTCCGCCGCATCATTTTATTATTTATGTATTCTTCTTCTACTGTAATTTTATTCTGTAGCATTGTAACTCTCTTAAGGATTGGTTATAGAGAGTATTGGCAAGATAACTGGGTTCCGTATTTATTACTGAAAGTTACTGTTCTATTTCTTCCGTACTTCCTTTTTGCTTTATTATAAACTGTATGCAGGTTATATTATAAATGCCCCGCCGTAGCCTCGTCACTACCTCGCCAAGATTAGGCTCGGCACTTGCCAGTACATGCGGTCGGTTGTACCGTGTAGTCTCGCAAAAATACGAATATCTCTCTACTCCGAGATCCTATTGACAAACGGTTTAATGCATTGGAAAATAGACTCATAGATCTTAAATTTGGTAGGTATATCTTCCCATAATTCCAAATAAATCAAGAGAAAAATTTAGTAACATTTGACCTAAAGTTTAAGTAAAATTGTGAACCTAAGTTGCGATAATTTTTGACTCTTTTGTTTTATAACTCGTTTGACTTCAAGACTTATGATACATATATTATATGATTCAAATACCTTAAAAATAACCTCTTGAGTATATTAAGCACCTCTAGATTTTCCGGAAAATATGGGTTACAACATCCTTGATTCGTTTAACTTCTAATACTTGGTAGCCACCCTTATACACCTTTGTATCATTTAAGACCAATATGATTAACTTCTTATCATCTCAAAGATAATATCTTCTTGGATTTACGTCGCCTAACTTACGGCATGAACTAACGTACGTGAATATGGGTTGTAACAAAATCCATCCATTAATAATATCAATCTGCACTCACTGGAGGTGTGCAGACTCCGGAGGGGTTCCTACAGCCCAAACACTATCATAATCATCAACATAACCGCGGCGGCATATAGCCCGATCCCATAACTATCACTTATAATCAGGATCTCGGCCTCACTTAGTCATCACCCTCCAGTCTCACACACGGGCTCACAATGCCATGAAAACTAGCCCGGAACAATGATATGATGTGCCAATATATAACAACTAAGACTGAGACATGATATGAAATGCATGAATAAGACTAAGTACAGAATATCAATGAAACTAGTGAGATGACAGCAAGAAACGACCAGTAGGGGTCCCAACAGTATCGGCGTAAAGCCCTAACATGATCTCTAGAGTTATTTACAATTCATTTACTTAATCACATGATGGAAACATGAATATCGGCAAGAAAGAGTCACTAAACCATGACATGGAATGAACCAGGTCCCGATTCTCACGATGCACGCCCGCACGCCCATCACTTGGCATGAGCGCCACCTCAATACTAATCACATAACACATAGTTCGGGGTTTCGAACCCTCAGAACCAAGTTTGGAAGCGTTACTTACCTCAAACCAAGCCAAAATCCTATTCTGCAAAGCCTTTGCCTCTCGAACCGGCCTCCAAACGTCCCGAATCTAGCCAAAAGCAATACAATGCAATCAATACAAGCAAAAGAACCAATTCCATAAGAAAAATAACTTAATTGGACACAAATCTCGAAATCCACTCAAACCGGCCCCCGGGCCTACGTCTTGAAATCCGACAAAAGTCAGAAAACTAGAAAGCCCATTCACTCATGAGTCTACCCGTACCAAATTTATCAAAATCCGACATCAAATGGCCATTCAAATTCCCAAAATCATATCTCCAATTCCCAAGCCTCAAACCCCCAAATTACACCTCAAAAGCACACCAACTGGGTGGGAAAGTTAGTGGGGAAGCATAATTATGGAATAGAAATGATCAGTCGGAACTTACCTCAAGATTCAGCTTCAAAATCCTCTAAAAAAGATCCAAAACCGAGCTCAACAATGTTAGAATTATGAAAAATCCCAGAACCCTCATTTTTTAACTTTTTTATATACTGCCCAGATATCCTTCATGGCTATGCAGAAATAGCCTTCCGATCGCGAAGCACAAACAGACTGCCCCACATTTTAACCTTACGTGATCGCGGTTCACAAACTCTCAAAACTACGCGAACATGCCCAGCTCCGCACGAACGCATAGAGCAAATTCCGTTACCTCACTACCGCTCCATATCCTTCTACGCAAACGCGAACTCAGCCACACGTTCGCGATGCACAGCTTCGCACACCTACACGATCGTGATCCAATCTCTCTGATCGCATAGAACAAACTTAACTCTTCCCCCAAGTAAGCCTTCATGATCGCGAATGGACTCCTGCGATCGCATACAAGGAAACCAGAAACATCTGATACCAGATATCAACAATTCAGCCATGTTGCCAACCAAAAACCAAGATTGTTAACCAACTGAAACTCACCCGAGGCCCTCGGGCCTCAACCAAACATCCCAACACATCCCATAACATCATTCAAACTTAGTCGAGCCTTCGAATGCCTCAAAACAACATCAAAACACCAAATTACCCTCGGATTTAAGCATAAGAACTTCTAAATATTCAAATTTTACAAACGACGCAGAAACCTATCAAATCATGTCTGAATGACCCCAAATTTTGCACACAAGTAAAAAAGACACCACAAACCTTCTCCAACTTCTGGAATTCTATTCCGACAAGGATATCAAAATTTCCACTGCCGGCCAAAATTGCCAAAATTCCAACTTTTGCCAATTCATGCCTAATTCTACCACGGACCTCCAAATCACATTCTAGACATGCTCCTAAGTCCAAAATCACCTAACGGAGCTAACGAAACCATCAAGATTAAATCCGAGGTCATTTACACATAAATAAAATTCGGTAAACTTTCCTAACTTAAGCCTTCACAAAAGAGACTAAGTGTTTCAATTTACTCCAAAACCACTCCGGACCCGAACCAACAAACCCGGTAACACAAAATTCAACTGAAGAACACAAAAGAAGAAGGAAATAGGGGAACGAGGCTATAAATCTCAAAACGACCAATCGGGTTATTACATCCTCCCTCTATTAAACAAACGTTCCTCCTCAACGTGTCAAGAAACATACCTAAAGTCTCAAATAGGTGTGGATATCCATTTCACATCTCCCGCTCGGTCTCCTAAGTAGCCTCCTCCACGGGCTGACATCTCCACTACACCTTCACTGAACCTATATCCTTTAATCTCAACTTTCGGACCTACCGCTCTAAAATAGACATTGGCTCCACATCATATGTCAAATCACCATCTAATTGAACCGTGCTCAAATCCATGACATGAGACAAATCGCCGATATACTTTCAGAGCATAGAAACATGAAATATTAGATGCACACCCGATAATCTAGGTGGCAAAGCAAGCTGATAAGCCATCTCCCCAATCCTCTGAAACACCTCAAAAGGACCAATTAACCGAGGGCTTAGCTTGCCCTTCTTCCCAAATCTCATAACACACTTCATGGGTGAAACCTTGAGTAGAACCTTCTAGCCCAACCATATAAGTCATATCACGAACTTTTCTATTAGCATAACAGTTTTGTCTTGACTGTGCTGTACGAAGCCACTGCTGGATCACTTTCACCTTGTCCAAAGCATCCTGTACTAAGTCTGTACCCAAGAGCCTAGCCTTGACCGACTCAAACCAACCTACTGGAGATCTACAACGTCCCCATATAAAGCCTCATATGGATCAATATAAATACTCGACTGATAACTGTTGTTGTAAGCAAACTCCGCGAGCGGTAGAAACTGGTCCCATGAACCCCCAAAATCAATGACACATGCGCCTAACATATCCTCCAATATCTGAATAGTATGCTTCGACTGCCCGTCCATCTGAGGAAGAAATGTTGTGCTCAACTCCACATGAGTGCCCAACTCTCGCTACACGGCTCTCTAAAACTACAATGTAAATTATGTGCCTCTATCTTAAACGATGGAAAATGGCACTTCATGAAGGAGAACAATCTCTCTGATGTAAATCTCAGCCAACTGCTCTGAAGAATAGGTAGTACGCACAGGAATGAAGTGCATAGACTTGGTCAACCGATTCACAATCACCCAAATAGCATCAAACTTTCTCAAAGTCCGTGGGAGTCTCACTAGGAAATCCTTGGAGATTCACTCCCGCTTTCACTCTGGAATCTCTATCTGTTGAAGAAAGACACCCTGTCTCTGATACTCATATTTCACCTGCTGACAATTAAGACACCGAGTTACAAACCCTACTATATCATTCTTCATCCTGCTCCACTAATAGTGCTGTCTCAAATCCCAGTACATCTCCGCAACACCCGGATGGATGGAATACTGCGAGCTGTGGGCCTTCTTCTAGAATCAACTCCCAAAGTCCATCTACATTGGGCACACATATCCAGCCATACATCCTCAATACCCATCACCACCATAGTCACATATCTGGCATCATCATGTAGAACTTTATCCTTGAGGACAAGCAAATGAAGATCATCATATTGTCGCTCTCTGATGCGATCAAAAAAGGAAGTCCGAGAACCACACAAGCTAGGACCCGACTGGGCTCTGAAATATCCAATCTCACAAACTGATTGGCCAAGGCCTAAACACCAACTGCAAGAGGTCTCTCACCAATGGGAAGGAATGCAAGACTACCCATACTTACTGCCTTTCTACTCAAGGCATCGACCACCACATTGGCCTTTCTTAGATGGGAAAAAATAGTAATATCATAGTCCTTTAGTACCTTCAACCATCTCCGCTGCCTCAAACTGAGATCCTTCTGTTTGAACAAGTATTGGAGGCTACAATGATCAGTAAACATCTCACAAGATACACCATAGATATAGTTCCTCCAAATCTTCAATGCGTGAATAATGGTAGCTAACTCCAAATCATGAACATAGTAGTTTTTCTCATGGGGATTCAACTAACAAGAAACATAAACAATCACTTTACCCTCCTACATCAACACACACCCAATCCCAACTCGAGAAGTATCACAATATACTGTATAAGAACCCGAACCTGTCGCGCCCCCTTTTTCCCTCCGCACGGAGAGAGGTCCGGGTTTCGACATTTCATGGGGTGTGATAACTCATTTCCTTTTGGGAATTGGGTATTTGAAGAGTTGCCACCTAATGATTTACAGTACGTTAGGGCACCTAGAGTGATAACTCTTGGATTGGTTTGAATTACCAGAGATTTAGGGTAAGGGCTCAAAATAACCTCAAAGGGAAGGTGTTAGGCACCCCTCTTGGTCAACAACTGTGGGTCCCGGACGAACTTATATTCATAAATTAGTCCATATAAATAAAAAGTTAAATCAAATAGGTTGCAAGTAAAGCACGTTGGATAACTCAAGTAATAAGATAAAGATTTTTGAACAAGTTGTAAAACAAAGGTTTTAAATAGAAAAAGGAATTTTGGTAAAGGAGGAGTCCTAGATTGGTTAGCCTATAGGATCACCCCACACAATGTTCGGTAAACACTCCCCGATGAGGGGCTACACGTGACATTCACGCATAGTCATAATATCCCATATCTACCATTCCCATCCCCTTATTAGTCATTCAAAGCGAGTGTTTGGTCAGTGATCTCTATTGCGTGCTGTTATCTGTTCCTTCTTAATGGACTTGGAGGGATTTAGGACCTCTCCTATAGGTGGTTCTAGACAGACCCCTAAAGTTTCAAATGTGACAATTCTAAGGCAACAGAAAAAACAATTAGGACTTTTAGCACATAAGATAAAAATGAGCAATTAGAGGCTCAAAGTTTCCTCCTCAAACAAAGGTATATAAACAGCTCGACTCAAGCACATATATAGTTTTTTGTTAAATAGTATCCTATGGCATGATGTCTAAGTGAATATGCAGAAAACGGGCAGTTTAATTTATAAACCCATAAGTACTGACCCTATCAGTTGCCTACTGATTTTAAAGCTTGCTTAAACCAGAACAACATTAAGTCATAGAAACAATTTCAAAATTGCAAGTTTGGGAAACGCCCTACATGCTTGCCTATATGCGGAATACTGATGACTACATTTTATAGTAAAACATGGCAGATTTTAAAACAGACTTTTAAATCCCTATTGGCATGCTGTCTAATAACAGATTAAGGCAGTTTTTTTAAAAGAACTCATTTTAGGGAAATGTAAACCACTTAATTAAATCAATTTAGAAGTGAGCTAATCGTTAACCGGATTAACTTATTTAAAACCAAACTAGTTTAAATCTATATGAAGAATCTGATGTGGTTCTCTATAGGCATGATATCTAACAGTTTAATGCTGATTTTAGAGACTTGCAGGCATGAAAAAACATGTAAACACTTGTTATAACATAATTGGGTTAAATTATACCCTATAGGCATGGCATCTACTTGTGAAGCTGATTTTAAGACTTATTAAACACGATTCTTATTATGGCAAGGCAAGCATAGTAAAGACCTATTGAGCACGATTTCTAACAAGGTAAGGAAAGTATAGTAACGACCTATTGAACATGATTTCTAACATGGTAAGGCAAGTGTAGTAAAGACCTATTGGACATGATTTCTAACATGGTAAGGCAAGCATAATAATATATGAAAGTCCTATAGGCACGGTTTCTACCCGCATTACCCCACAAATATGTAACTACCCACCCTTTTCACTTGTTACCCCAATATTCGTTTAAAAATTATTACAGACCATTGAATGAATTATATAAGTAAATAAGAAAAAAAGAAGTTATTCTATAGGTAGCCTTCAATTAGGCCCAGGTTTCCAAAGCCTTCAATGGCCTCAAATGCCTCAATTGCATAGACAAAATCATAGTCTAGGTGCATCAAAGTTCCCTAGGGATCTCAAGGATCCCGAGCAGTGCCTATACCTAGACTTGGTAACAAAAATTGAATAAGTGCAGTGTGGAAATGCCAGCCTCAGTATGCTAGGGTTCAGAGGGTTCTCAAGAGGATCTCAAGGTAGTACACATACTGGAGAGGGCAGAACTTATTGACATAGGAGTAGAGTGAAAGTGCTTGACACAAGTTGAAAAGTTTTGATTTGAAAACTAGATTAAAAGGAAGTTTGTTTTGATATAATTTAGTAAAAACAATAGAGATAGTTTGAAAGAGAGTAGAGTAGTCAACAACAGTCCAAACACAACACCCTTAAGACATGTTCCTACACAGCCAGGAATTACAAAACCAAAGCAGGCTCAGTATTCACAAACATGTGACAAGGGATTTGGGGATACATAGAACACATGATTGTAAACACCTAACAAGCAAAAGGTCTTAGGAAATGGTACAAACATCCTCAGACACAACTAACCAGACATAACCACAGAACCAACAATCCTTAAGGGGGTTCAGTATATGATCCACATGATTCTATCCCAGAACCATACAAGTTAGGAGTGCAGACTACATAGAAGGGATTCATACTAGAAACCAAATAGTTCAAAACAAACTACATGAAAGTGGGAACATGCTCATAATGATCCTAAGGAGAGGGTTCATAATATGCTAATTATGTAAGTATATTTACTGCAAGGTTCACAACAAAATCATAAGTAAAAGCAAACTAGAAACAAAACGAACTGAAGCAGTAAAAGAACCATATCGTTGTTAGAAGTTGAATTGAAACTAGAACATACCAGTAAAGAAGACAATAAGCAAGAGTGAAAGAGTAGGAGAATACTCTAGTTAGCCTTGGCTGGCAACCGACTAACTTAGAATAGTAGCAATTATCGCAAAAGAGAGAGAGCAGAAGCTTAAGTATGAGAGAGAGAGAGGGTTTCGAACCAAGAGTGTTCGTGTGTTGTGTTAATGAAAGAGTGTGTATATAAAGTAGTCCGAAATTAGGTAAAAATAAGGTAAAAATCAGAGTAGCATTGTAATTATGGAACTCAAAATCAATTAGAGCAAAATCAGGACAAGTACTCCCTTAAGTTAAGGGGATTAACTCAAACGGTAAGAACAAATAAGAAAATAAATTAGTATATGACTAATAAAGAAAGATTCAAATTTCAGTAAGTATAGGGTAGATGATTTGGGCTAAGTTCAGAAAAATCCCAATTAAAGAAATAGTTCAGTAAGAATAAAGTACCATAACAAACTAGGTAGGTGAATCAGTTAATTTAAAGAGATGAGGTAGAAATTTGGGGTTTAAAGGAAGATCTTTAAATAAAACCATAAAATAAGGATTCCAGAATCAATCAAGAGGAAGTCATGATTCAGTACTCAGCATATAAATAGAGTCAGAGCAACCCGGCATAGCAAACATGCAGGTCAAACAGTATCGATAGAATAAGGAAACTATTGAACAATCAAGATGAACATAATCATAAAGAGTGGTATAAGTTAGGCTAAGAACTCAGTAAGAATATCTTCGAGGCAAGGTAAACACAGAAACTTAAACAAGAATCGAGTAGTCTTGCTAACACACAAAATCAAACAAAGAAAATCTGGAAAAATTAGGGATTTTAACATAGGCGAGTTGAAAAAGCAATAAAATCATAGAATCAATCGAAATATGCAAGAGATAGAAGTTTAAACATAAAGAATAAATTTAAAGAAGGTTTTAGAAGAAGTTCCAAAAACCCTAATTTTAGAAGAAGGTGAAAGCAACTTGAAATCGATGATTCTTGTAAAAGAGATTCAAGAACAGTGTAAAACATCAAAGGAACAAACTTGAATCATTTAAAAATCGTACAGATCTAAGAGATGTAAGCAAAAATTAAGGTTTCAGAAGAAACCCAAGTAGAGACGAAAGAACCTGTCAAAATCTCAAGGATCGCAACAAGTACAACAGGATTTCCCTTGGAATCATACTGAAGTATCCAAGAACAGACCAGATGGCAAATCCTAGATATAAACCGGCATGGCCCAGGGCCCTTGAAGGCCTCAGAGAAGGTGAGCATGACAATAGAGGAGCCATTGGAGCTTAGGAATTGAAGGGAGATCACCGGAGAAGGGAATCAGCGGTGGAAGGGAGCTAGGGTTAGGTTGAGTGGTTGAGAGATGAGAGAATACCGAGGCGGCAGAATTTAGAAATGATATAGGGTTAGGGGGTCATTGGAATTAAAAAGGAAGGGATTAATATGGTCCGTTAATCTAGGAGATCAATGGCTAGGATTTAATTGGTGCTGGGTTGGGTAGGCGGTTTTAGGGTTTGGGTCAGGTAGTTTAATATGAAATTGGGCTGAGGTTGGGTTCAATTTAGGCAACAATTGAAATGTAAATCTGGCTATATTTTAAATAGCCAATTTTTCCTATATCATTTATAATAAATAATAAATAATTTTTGAAAAAAGAATTTTGTGTACTAAGATGGTTTAAAATAGCTATTCAACATTTTAAAAATATAGGAGATCAATTTCATGCATATCAATGAAATTATATATTAATGGCGCTAATATTGTAATTATATACAATTTAGTTTTAAAAATAAAAAATGCGATTATAAAAATGCATAAAAAATATTTCAACCATATTTTGGTGTAAATACAGAAATTAAATGACTAAATTATCACAACAATAATTTGGGGGATAATTATTGTGGATTTTATGAATAAAAGGGAAGGAAATAAACTAGTCTAAATCCTTAAAATTATAGGAAAAATTATAAAAACCTTGTGCATGCTTATATATGCATATATATGCTACTTTGAAGGTATTTATGCATATATAAAAAACAATGGGAAAAATTGGGTATCGACAGAACCAACGGTAATAACCCGCCAAACCAAGAAAGCTACAAATCTCTATGGTTGAGAACGGTCTTGGCCAACTCTGGACCACCTCTATCTTCTTCACATCAATCTGAATACCCTCACTGGACACCACATTCCCCAAGAACACCACTGAATTGGGCCAAAACTCACACTTGGAGAATTTAGCATAAATCTTCTCCTCCCTCAACCACTACAATGAATACAATAATTAACGAGTCGAGGTAAGGCCGAAACATGTTGTTCATCAATAGCATGAACACTGTTGGGGCATTGGTCAGCTCAAAAGACATCACAAAGAACTCATAGTGACCATATCGGGTCCTGAAAGCTATCTTAAGAATGTCCGAGTCCTAATATTCAACTGGTGATACCCTGATCTGAGATCAATCTTGGAAAACACCCTCGCTCCCTGAAGCTGGTCAAATAACTCATCAATGCGAGGTAGAGGATACTTGTTCTTAATTGTGACTTTGTTCAACTACCTGTAGTCAATGCACATTCTCATAATGAAATCCTTCTTCTTGAAAAATAGAACTGGTGCACCCTAAGGTGACACACTAGGCCGAATAAACCCCTTATCAAGGAGTTCTTGAAGCTGTTCTTTCAATTCTTTTAACACTGCCGGAGACATACGATACAGTGGAATAGAAATGGGCTGGGTGTCCGGCACCAGATCAATACCGAAGTTAATATCCATGTTTGATGGAATGCCCGGCAAGTCTGCAGGAAACACATCCGAAAAATCCCTCACCACCGGTACTCAATCAATGTTGGAGTCTCTACACTAATGTCCCTCACAAAAGCCAAATAGGAATAACAACCATTACCAACCATCCGTTGGACCTTCAAGAATGAAATCACTCTACTGGGAACATAATCCGACAAACTTGCCACTCAATCTGTGGCACCCCCGGCATAGCTAATGTTACCATTTTAGCGTGACAGTCCAGAATGACATGACACGGGGACAACCAATCCATGCCCTATACAACATCAAAATCAACATACTAAGTAGCAAAAGGTCTACTCGGGTCTCCAAACCCCCCAACAGTCACCACACAAGACCGATATATGTAGTCCACAACAATAGTATCGACCACAAGACTCGCTACATGAACAGATGAAATAAGAGACATGCAAATAATTAGCAAAATATGAAGACACATGTGAAAAAGTAGAATTAGGATCAAATAATATAAAGGCATCCCTGTGGAAAATTGAGATAGTACCTGTAATCACAGCATCTGAAGCAATACTATCTGGTCTGGCAGTGAGTGACCTCCACCTCGAGCTGGCTGGGCAGGTAGGGAAGTAAGTGGTTCTGAAGCCGATGGATGACTCCTATGATTGGATGAACCACCCGTAAGGCGAGGATAGAGCCTCTTGATATGACCCAAATCCCCACGCGCAAAGCAACCTCTATCAGCCACTGGCAATGGGGACTGAAGGGAGCACCGGGATACCCATTAAAAAACCACGCATAGTTGAGCCCTAAGCTAATGGTGCATGAAACGAACTCTGAGCTAGAAGGGCAATTAAAGATTAGTGGCCTTGATGTGAACTGCGAGGACATGCCCAGATAATCCACCATGGTGACCTAGATGGGCCATTTCAGCATGCCTGAAGAGACGACTCCTTCCGTGGTGAAACTGACCTCCAGAAGGAAATACATCAAAACTACTAGATCCCCGAGGCCTCTTGTCCTCCCTCTCAACTCGCTCCTAGCGTTGAACCGAATTTATCTCTAGATCAATGTCAACCACATCCTCAAAACAAGCACCAGACACCCTCTCTCTGGTCATAAGTATCCGTAGCTGATATGCGAGGCCATCTACGAACTTCTTGATCCTCTCCCAATCTGTAGCAACCAACCAAACAGCATGAGGTGCTAACTCAGAAAATCTCATCTCATACTGCATCACAACCATATCATCCTAACGCAACTACTCAAACTATCTGTGCAACTTATCTCTGTGGGACTATGGCACATACTTCTCCAGGAAGAGAATGAAAAACTGCTTCCAGGTAAAGGGCGCTGAACCAACAGGCCTACACCTCTCATAAGCCTCCCACCAAGTAAAGGTAGCCCTAGAGAACTGAAGGTTAGTGAATGAGACCCCACTGGTTTCCATACTACCCAATGTATGGAGAATTCTCTAATGCTTATCCAAGAAACCTTGGGCATCCTCGCCCTATGCAACACTGAAAGTCGGAGGCTAATGTCTACCAAACCTCTCCAATCTATGTTGCTCATCATCGGGCATGACTGAAACTACATAATCTTAAGCAGGTGCAACCGGTTGGGCTGGTTGTACCCCTAGTGTCTGAAGTTCCTAAACAACCTGCTCGGGTGTACGGGCAGCGGGAGTCATAGTTCCTCCCCCGGCCTGGGAAGTAGCTGCTGTCGTAGTAATTGTGGCCGCCAGAGCACGACTAGTACACACAGTCAAAATCTGAGCTAAGATTTCCTGAAGAACTAGAATAACAATAGGCACAACCGGTGCCTGAGCTAGTCCCGCTGGTGCATCCACAACTAGGTCCTGATCATGTACTAGGGCAACTGGTAGATCTGCAGGTGCTGCCCTACCTGATGTGCGGCTACACCCATTCCCCTACCATGGCTTCGACCGTGACCTCGGCCCCTCGTGACCCCAGCTAGTGGTACTGGTGGATTTCCATCCTAGTAGCTAGCACGTGTCCTCACCATCTGTGAGAGAATATAATAACATACTTTTAGTTACTAGTATCAACAGATTCGCATAATAAAAATTCAAGAATGTGAAGTTTCCTAAGGGTTCCGCAGTCTCTCAAAGATAAGTACAGACGTCTCCGTACCGATCTGCAAGACTTTACTAAACCCGCTCATGACTCGTGAGACTTATGTAACCTAGGCTTTGTTACCAACTTGTCATGACCCTAAACTCAAACCTGTCGTGATGGCGTCTATCAATAAAACTAGGCCAGTTGACTCCCGCAATACTACCATAATTCATTAAAAACTATTCCAGAAGACATCATGTTTAAAAAAAGTTCATAAAAGAACACAAGAGTTGAACTCGAAGTTGAAATGCGGAAAATAAAGCTCCAAACATAAGGGTGTCACTGAATCATGAGCAACTACTACAAACTGTTCTGAAAATAGCAAGACTAACATAGTATGAGAATAACCAAGATACACTAAGGGGAAGATAAAGAAAGGGAAAAGTAGGACTGCGATCGCCAGATAGCTACCTCGCTATCTCTGATGATCCGCTACTGAGTAAATCAACCACCACCATCGTGGCCAGAGATACCTAGATCTGCACATAAGGTGCAGGGGGTAATGTGAGTACACCAACTCAATAAGTAACAAGTCCAAACTATGGACTGACAAGTAGTGACGAACTTAACCTTAACAGGTAATAAAAATAAACTGTGCAGGAAAAGTAGGCATGCTATCTGTGAGCACGTGATTTTTGCCCTAAACAAATTATTCCCAATATTCCAAATAAAATGATTTCTTTATTATTTTACAAGTTTTGTGAATTTTGTTGAATTTTGTGTTAATTGGTTGCATTTTTATTTGTGCATGATAATGAAAATACAAAACATATGCATTTGCATTTAGGGATTTAATTTCATATTTTCAGGATTAATTAGTAGTTAAGTTATTTTTAAAACAAAATTTAAAGAAAATAACAAAAATAGTCCATTTTTTGCATTTTTAGTTGTCAATTGTTGAGTTTACTTTTTAATAGGATTTAATCAATTTTGTAGGAAGTAATTAGCTTAGTTTTGACAATAAATTAGGTGTCATTTTAATTCTTGCATCTTATATAAAATTAGAAAAATATATATATATATATATATATATATATATATACAACGTAAAATATAAAAAATAAAAAAAAAGAAATAAAAGAACAAAAGGAAAACAAATAATTGGTCGTGACAAGGTACAAGAATTGAGCCAAAATTGCCCAGGCCCAAACAATATGACCCCATCCCAGTTTCTGATCCGGTCCAGACATGCCCAAAACGACGTCGTTTTGGCACAATGTATCTGGACCACTCATCTCCTAAATCCAACGGCCAATATTGGTTTTTAGATTTTTAATATAACTGTCCTAAAATTAATTAAACCCTAAAAAACATTTTATATCTTCCTCGTACCCTCACCCCCTCACCTGTAACACCGGTGATGGCCCACCCTGCCTCCGCCATGCCCCACCACATCTCCGCCATCCGCCGCCAGCGGCGGCCAACCTCCAATCACGCCCAAAATTTCACCATATATTCTCCTTCACCTCCCCATTCTATATCCACCATTGATTTTCTCCAAATCCAACCCAATCGCCTCAAATCTGTCAAACCCTAGGCACCGCCACCACCGTGCACGGCGGCGCCACCTCCAAACTTCACCAAAAACACACCCCTGAGTCTCCTCCATCCCTCCATTCCAAGTTTGCAATCATTGGCTTTCAAATATCACTCAAACACTTCGAAAATCAAATCAAAATTTCTGATCAAGATACAAGTCTGTCCATTCGACTCCAAATTCATACCACGTGACCTCCTCGCCTCCCTCATGCTAAAATAGGCGTCAATGGCGGTCAAATATCACCAGAAGTATCCAAATTTTAAATCAAAAGACAAAAAATTTTGGACTATGACAGTGAGTTTTCTTTTTCTTGTAATTCTCTTCTATTTGTTTTTTCTGATAAACAAAAAATTGTTGATAGTCTACTTAGTATTAATCTGTTAGGTGTTATATGTTTAGTTTAGTTCTTAGGTTAATTTCCATTGTTTGTTTGTTTGTTAATTCTGAGTTGAATCTTCGTTCTATTGATTTAGATGTTCAATTGCTATTTAGTTCAATCAATTAGTTGTTAGTTTAATTAGGGATTTTGTTTGTTGTTTGTTCGTTTAGACTTTGATTCGTTTTATTAAAGTTTGATTGACAGGTTAGGGTTAGTTAATTGTTGATATTTCATTGCATGCCTGTTTTAATTAAAAAAAAATAGAATTTAGTTTAATTTCTTATTTTCTGATTTTGTTAGTTTTAATTTTGTTCTGATTTTAGCTCATATATGATTTTTTTTCATTAACTTCAAGTTTTTATTATTTCAGTAATAGAATTAATACTTTTATTAGTCTTAAGCTTGGTTTTATTCATTTTAATTAGGTTTGTGGATTGGTAATAGCTGATAGGGATAATTACAGTTAGTTTTTAACTATAATAAAGGGGTTTGGGTGGGTTAGTAATTTTAAGAGGGTTTCAGGGGTAGTTTAGGCATGGAAAAGGGTAAGTTTATTAGAAATGGTAAATTCAAATCAAAGGCAAGGGTAGTATAGGCATTGCATAAGTAAAAGAACACTCTAGAACCCTCTA
The DNA here is from genome assembly GCA_026770625.1 of Nicotiana glauca. Classification (NCBI taxonomy): domain Eukaryota; kingdom Viridiplantae; phylum Streptophyta; class Magnoliopsida; order Solanales; family Solanaceae; genus Nicotiana; species Nicotiana glauca. The sequence goes on from MU703176.1 coordinate 65,940, forward strand.
GATAGGGGTACAAGTAGAATTTCAGTGATTTTTAGGTAGTTACTTGAATAACAAGTTAGAAAATAGAGGGTTAAAAAGAAATAAAAAGAAGGACTAATTTGTAAAGTTAAAAATCTGAAACTCCCTCATTTTGTGTCTATAAAAGGGCATTAACCTGCCTTCTTTAAGAAGTTTTTTGGGAGCCTCCATAATTCCCCCTAAAAGCTCTTTCTCTAATTTCAGATCTGATTTTGAAATTCAAACCTTCAAAAATCCAAAAATAATAGAAAATCAGTAGAAAACCCAAAAATATTTACTGTTTCATTGCCTATTTCTGCCAATTATTAGATTCTGCTTTAGTATTCTTCATTTCTACTTTAGATTTGAATTCTAAAAGCATTTTGAGGTGTTTTATGATCTATTGGAGTTAAATTTGGGGCCTATTAGGGTGAATTTCAATTGAATCTGTGTCAGTAAGGTTATAGGGCATTTTAGACTCAAATTCAAGTAAATTTGGGTGTTCAAGTTGATTTTCAAAATTATTCCTGAAATTGTTAGCTATTGAAATCATCTGTGGGCTATTGATTATTTCTGATTTGTGTTAAACATCAAAAAATTGCTGCTGTTGTGTGCTGAAGTTCTGCTGTTGTGCAATTGCCTAAGCTGACCTCAATTTTCCTTCTCTTTTGCTTAAATTCCAGGTACACGTTTGAATTCACTCTGCTATAACTCTGAGCTTGAAATGGAATAAATTTGATCACCTATTTGATCGTGAAATATACTGCTTGGATTATCGCGCGTTGGTAGTTAAATAGGAGTTAGATATAATTGTTTATCATAGTTTAAAGTCAATTTGTAAGAGTATAAATCCTGGATTGTAATTGAGACTGGACTAGACTATTTTTAACACTGTTGAGACATTTGAAATTAATTGTAGTTTATTTTTCTAATATATGAATACTGCATATGAATGTTAGAACTAGACTGATGTAAATCATATGATTCTGTTTGTTTTTTTGATCTGCAACTTCATTGTATTAATTTGAATAGGTCTTTAATCTTAAATCAGGATATTTGCACTATTCATGTTAAGTTTGCACGATTCTAACAGTCTATATTAATTGATGATCATTCTAGTGTAACATTCATGTTCGTTGCATTTAACATACAATGTGATATTTTCCTCCAGTTTGTTTTTCACCATTAATGGCATCTAGGAACTCACCAGTAGGCAAATAGATAAAAATGATAATCTGAGCAAGAAGCTAAGCTAAAATGATCAACATCTTGTTAATTTGAATAAGTATACTTTGTTGTTCCTTGTACAAGTTATTGAGTGCAATTAAAATAGCCTGAAGCAATTCAGTAGATTTACGTTTGTTGAATTGAGGTTCTGGTTGGTTTGGCGTGGGCTCAGGCCCAGTTCTGACTCCATTCTCGTTTGGGCCTTGGCCAAGACGTTTGATGGACCAGTTGAAATCGTACAGACCTGGGTGTAATTTTTTTTCGTTGAGCTCATCTTGGAGCTCAATGGTTGGCCCTGTGATTAAATTTTGGGCCTGTGCAATACAATAATATTTGCATACCTGGGCCAAAGATTCCAGGCCCAGATGTTAAAAACCATATTAAAATTATATTAAGCATATATGAAATTAAATCATAAATATAAAATTGGGTTTTGAATTAGGTAGCGGGTTCAAGCTAAAAGGGTTTTCCATTTTGTTTGAACTCGGACTTGAATTCGAAGCCCAAATTTATATTCGTGAATTAATTGGCCTTTTAGAGACAAATAATAAATAGAAAATTTTAGTTTGCTTTAGGTTGGCCTTCTAATAAAATGAGACAAGCCTCGCCAAATCGAATACAAATTGTGCAGCCCTCATTAATTACTTAATAAAAATACTTAGAGATTCGGGACGGGCCGTTTAGTGAATTTCATGGCCTTGCCAAAGATAACAACACGTTAGTCTCTTTAGACGCGATTTTAATAAAATTACATCCCTAAACTCGGGTGTGCATTTCATGCGACCCAAATCCAAATCCAAAAACGTTGAATAAGAATATGTCGAGGATCCGGGTGCATTTCATGTGACGTGGTCCAAAAACACATTCTTAAATGACGTTCACTTTCTTAATAATTGACAAAAGTGGTAAATAACTTTAAATTTGCACTATAGGTTTAACATGTATAAAAATCAAATTTTAGCCAAATATAGTAGTTGAGCGACCGTGCTAGAACCACGGAACTCGGGAGTGCCTAACCCCTTCTCCCGGGTGAACAGAATTCCTTACTCGGATTTTTGGTTCGCGACTATAATACAGAGTCAAACCCTTTCCTCGATTCGGACTCAAACTGGTGACCTAGGACACCATAAGTCTCCCAAGTGGCGACTCTGAATCTCTTAATAAACGAATCCCGTTTCGATTGTCCTTTAATTGGAAAAACTTCTTTTATTATACCTTTCACGGGGTGTAGTAAGCGTAAAAAGGAGGTGTGACAGATCTGGCAACTCTGCTGGGGACAAGAACCCAGAATTTCGGTTCAGGGTTCAAGAATTCGAGCTCATTTAAATTGTTGTATTTGGCTTTATTTGATTTTGCTACATGTTCCATGCCTTATGTGCTAAATATTTTACCGTTTTAATATTTGTTGAAATTGTATATAAACTGTCGCGAATCCCTTCCTCTTTCTGAGTCTTCTACATCATGGAGAAGGGTGCACTTCGTGTAGCTTCTCTTCTGTTAGAGTCGTTTTCCCAATTTAGAACGAGGTTTGGATAAGTTGCAAAGCCGGTGGAGCTTCTGTATCCCCGGTATGTTGCCTCCCCCTCGGCCCGAGTTATCCGCTCGGGTAAGCCAGGTCTAGATCAATAAACCTAGGGTTTAAACCTAGAAGAACAATAAACTCTTGCCGGATCCCTAGTAGGATGCTTGTTTGCATCATGTGCATTTGACTTAGGGGACTCAACACAAAGGTTGGGTCCATCTAGGACAGGTAACCTCAATTGAAATGACCATCCTGATGCATTGTACGTGCTACTTGCATTTATTTTCTCGGCTTCACATGTTGACCGTCTTGTATACAATGAGTGAAAAATTGTAAAAAAAAATAGCAGTGTTAGGACTAAAGGAGGATAACCATCTGTTGTGAAAACCCAATGCCCAATTAGGACTGAAATGCTACCGGATTTTTGAAAAAAAAATGAAAAAAAATATAAAAAAAGAGAAAATATTTGAAAATAGAAAGAAAATTATTGTTCAAAAATAGTTTTGATTTTGACCAATCGGCCCGAACTATGCTGGTTTTATTCTCACCGGGTGTGAGATACGTAGGCAACCTTTGACGGGTCCAACCATCCCTTTTTGCAAAAAATAGCCAAAAAATGTCAAATTTTAATAAGTCGGGTGATGCCATTCTTGTTGATAATAAGCCGAATGTCCCTCAAAAGGATGCCGGAAGGCCGTTTTTGCAAGAAAAGCTACCCTGAGTCATTTTTAAAACGGTTTAAGGGCACAACCTTAAAATCTCCCTCTCGGAAGTGCTGAAAGTCCGTATCCGCAAAATCGAGTTTTGTTTTCTCAACCGAAATTTTGCAAAAACAACCACTTTGTGTTTTAAGTCAAAATAAGCCATTACATGGCCAGTTTTCTTTAAATAGTCGCAGTTGACATTGAAACCTTCTCAGTCTTGCGGAGGCCTGTAGTGATGCCGATTGATGCCCCACCGGGCCCCAGGATGTAAAGTTTTGATGTACTCTTGATCTAGTTTTAATCATCAAATTTGTAGTTTCTTAAATAAAATTTTGCAAAAATAGCCATTTTCACCTTAATTATTAAATCCTTTTAAATAAAATGTGCAGGATGAACTCAAACAACATCGAAACCTTCTCAGTCCTGAGTGAGATACCCATAAAGCTCCATATGTGGTGGGACGACCTAGGAACTGGAAGTAAAGAAATAGTGGTCAAAGTTTTGGGCGGTCTTGTGGGACTCATGAACATAAAGCCAAGAAAGGATATTGTTGAAGCATTGATACCGTTCTGGGACCCAACACATAATGTCTTTAGATTCTCCGATTGTGAACTCACACCGACATTGGAAGAGATTGAAGATATGCAGGCCTTAAAGGGAATATGCGAAGTAGATATCCTTTATCACCGAGATCGGTCACACTCCACAGATTCTTAGATTTGCTGAACATTAGTTGGATATCCAAGACCCGTGTCTAGCGGAAGGGTGTTGCACTTTGCACTTCCTCTATCATCGGTACGGCAACCCAAGGGGCTTTGAAGAACCTAACACCGGCCTGACACACGCTGGAAACAAAGACAAATGGGAGGCCCGGCGAGGGTTAGCATTTATGGTGGCTTTTCTAGGAATTGTGATTTTCCCAAGGAAAGACGGTCACATAGACCTCTGGCTAGTAGGGATGTTGGATGTGGCTACAAAGAAACCTACTAGCGCGGTAGTTCCTTTGATCGTAGCAGAGATGTATAGAGCTTTAACCAAATGCCGAGAGGGCGAGAAATTCTTTTAGGGATGTAATCTCTTATTACAAATGTGGATTCAAGAGCATCTATGTCACCGTACAGGGTATATGAATTTTGGGTTAACTGGGCTCAGTTGCATCAATGAATTTGAAACCCGGGTCATATGCATTGAATTTCCTGCGGGTGTTGAAGCCTGGTTGTCATACTTTAGATCATTGATCGCAGATAAGATTGAGTGGGCTTATGGGTGGCTTCCCGCTACTGAAGCTATCTACACATCAGCGGAAGTCCCTTATATTCTTTTGATGGGTATCCGAAGCATACAGCCTTACGCTCCTTACCGGGTTTTGCGACAACTTGCGAGATTCCAAACAGTGCACAATGATGAAGAACTGAGTGAGCAAGTCGTCGAGTTAGGCCCGAAGGTTGCATTTCCTGAAGGCAGAGTTCGAAAAATATGGAATGAGTGCCGGTTCCTCGAGCCTAAAACCATAATACTGGACCAAGCTACAGGCGAGGTAGATCCCAAGTATCTGACGTGGTTCGGCAAAAGATTCCAAATCCCAGAAAGACCCGCTAAAAGACCGCACGTGCAACAATTTATTGACGGGGTCCAGATTCAATGGGATTGGTAAGCAAAGGAAAAGGAGTACCGAGCTAGAATAGGACAGTTGGAGCAGCAGGTTAGGGACTTCCAATTTGACAAGAGTATACATGCTGCAGCCGATGAGGGTGTAAAAAGAAATTAGCTCAGGAGAACGAAGCACTCAAAGCCCAAATTAAGCAAATGAAAATAGATGCTAGGAACCAAGAAAGAAGCCCATCTGATGAAAGGTTGATCAAAGGGTTAAGGAGACAAATCTCGGACTGCCAAGAAGAATTAGAAAAGTTTGAAGAAAACATGGCAAGGCTTCGGGCACAATGGGCCAAAAGGACTGTAGAAAGAGCCAAGTTCGTACAACAATTGAAAATAGATTACGAGGGAAACATCACCAACATGAAAAGGAAAATGAATACTCTAGAAAAAAAAGCGGCCCGGTTAGATAAAGAATTTCAGGCCGAGAGGAGTCGTTGTTATGAGTTGATTGCTGAGATGCAAAAGGAAATAAAATTGCTACAAGACCTGCATCTCCAGGACTCCCANAAGCGGCACTGGAGGAGTATTGGGAAAGAAGAAAAAGGAAGATGTTACAATAGTAGAATCAAGAGCTTGGTCCAGGGGTCCATCACCATATTATCATCAACCGCGCCCCCATCCCCAAACCTACCCACATAGCCCATATGGCCCGCCACAACACTACTATCCACCTCCAGTTCCCCACTTCTCTATCCACCACACCCAAACATACCCTCAACCTCAGGCACCATGGCATGCACCCACCCTACAAAATACCTACCACACTCAAAACACATACCCACCTCTGAGAGCCTATAAAAACCCCACTGGACACGATTTTCGACCCAACCCTGCTGCCAAGAATTATAGGTTGCAAAAGAAGAAGACTTTCACTCCGTTAGGAGAATCTTATACCAGCTTATTCCATAGATTGAGACAGTTGGGTATGTTAAATCCAATTGAACCAAAATTGCCAAATCCTCCCCCAAGGAACCTGGACCATTCGGTGAATTGTGAGTATTGCTCAGGTTCCCCAGGGCATGATACAGAAAAGTGCTGGCATTTGAAAACGGCCATCCAGGAGCTTATTGATACCCGCCAGATTGAAGTACAGGCTCCGGAGATGCCTAATATCACTTAGAATCCATTACCCACCCATCATGAGACTCATATGATCGAGTTAGTGCAAAAAGGGGAATGCAAGAAGCCTTCACAGACCGTGATGATGATCAGGGCCAGTGAGAACAAAGCAAATGAGAAATTAATTGATGAGAAGGCATTGGTCACAGTAGAATAGACAGTCAGCAAACCAGTGATGGCAGTAAAACAAGAAACTGTTAAAGTACCAGTAATGGTTGTTAAACCTGTTGTGATTGTAAAGGGCGCTCGCACAGAGCCGGTTATCATCAAACCAGTAACTCAGTTACTAGTGGTTAGTGAAAAGGTCGTCCCATGGAACTATGACCGAGTGACTGTGATGTACAAGGGGAAGGAAGTTAAAGAAGAAGTTTGTGAAACTCATGGACTGACTCGTTCAGGGAGATGCTTTGCCCCTGAAGAGCTGAGAAAGGTTAAAGCAGCCAAAGATAATCCAGCACCAGTAAAAAGGGCCGTAACTGAAGAAGAGGCT